>JAHIAM010006055.1:0-58584 GCA_021605205.1 Aegilops longissima | reverse complement strand
CACCTTTCCATGGAGATGAAGCTTTTGATCCGAGGTGGATCTCTCCCAAGGGGGAGATGATGCGGAGCATCCTCACTCATCCCCACGGACGTGCCTACATCTCCCTCAACACCACCGGACCCATGACAAGAGCCCGAGCCAAGGCTATTGAAGATAAGGTGAACTCGCACCTCTCCGAACTTCTTATTTCTACCCATGAGACATGGCTACTACCTCATTCCGAAACTCTATGTGTAATCAGGTACATGGAGGCGAACCAAGGATCTACTACTTGCAAGAGCCAAGACGGCAAGGACCCCAAGTATGTCGAAGAGGAAGAAGGGATGCAATTGGCTACGAGGACACGGACGTCCAGGCCCTTCCGGACGTCCGACGATTCCCAGGACACGGACGTCCGACGCCCTCCGGACGTCCGGAACTTCGTCACCCGAATCAAACCTACGGACGACCGGAGCTGACCGACGTCCGGACTACAATCACCCGAGCCGGAACTACGGACGACCGACTGCCTCCGGACGTCCGGACCCTCCTCAAGCCCCGGACGACCGGTCCGCTACGGACGACCGACGCACCTACGACAGAGAAGAATCGACGGACGTCCGAGCGCGTCCGGACGACCGGACCTTCCCGAGCCTCCGGACGTCCGACGCCTTCCGGACGTCCAATGCCTGATGCGGGCTGAAGCCCATGTACCCCTTCGTTTTGACTTCCATTTGCACTAAGACTATAAATAGGACCCTCCCATCTCCTAGTTAGGGTTAGCAAAGGATTAGCTCATATTTGTGTGAGGGCTTTGCTCATCCACTTGGCTACTTCTCCTCGGAGATCAGGACCTCTACGGAGAAGATTCCCAAGCGGATTCAAGACCCCCGTCTAGGGTGGACCCATCAAGACCTCCTCTTGGAGAAGAACGGCTACTCGTGTATCTTTACCTTTATTGTTCTTGAATCTAGTGCCACTATGTGTTCACCGATCTAGCACTTGTGTGATTGATTTCTTGTCGGTTGAGTGATCTCTCTCTCGTTTTCCCCGTGTTTTCCCTCTTGTTCTTCCGCGTGTTCTTCGTGATTCACCGTAGGATCTGCTCCAACGTGAAAGATCGCCCACATAGCGTTCTGCCCTACATCAAGTTGACACATGCTCCTTTACCCCAACTTCCTGACTTTAATAAGACTTTTGAGCTTGAATGTGATGCTAGTGGAATTGGATTAGGAGGTGTGTTATTACAAGATGGCAAACCTGTTGCATACTTTTCTGAAAAATTGAGTGGGCCTAGTCTAAACTATTCTACTTATGACAAAGAATTATATGCTCTTGTTCGGACTTTAGAGACATGGCAACATTATTTATGGCCCAAAGAATTTGTTATACATTCTGATCATGAATCTTTGAAACATATTAAAAGTCAAGCTAAACTGAATCGTAGACATGCTAAATGGGTTGAATTCATTGAGACTTTCCTTATGTCATTAAACACAAGAAGGGTAAAGAAAATGTTATTGCTGATGCTTTGTCTCGTCGATATACTATGCTTTCACAACTTTACTTCAAAATATTTGGTTTGGAGACCATCAAAGATCAATATGTGCATGATGCTGATTTTAAAGATGTCATGCAGAATTGTAAAGAAGGAAGAACATGGAACAAGTTCGTTATTAATGATGGTTTTGTGTTCCGTGCTAACAAGCTATGCATTCCTGCTAGCTCTGTTCGTCTTTTGTTGTTGCAGGAGGCGCATGGAGGAGGATTAATGGGACACTTTGGCGTCAAGAAGACGGAGGATATACTTGCTACACATTTCTTTTGACCAAAGATGAGACGGGATGTTGAGCGTTTTGTTGCTCGCTGCACTACATGTCAAAAAGCTAAGTCACGACTCAATCCTCATGGTTTATATATGCCTTTGCTCGTGCCTAGTGTTCCTTGGGAGGATATATCTATGGACTTTGTTTTAGGTTTACCTCGAACAAAGAAGGGAGGATAGCATATTTGTTGTCGTGGATAGATTCTCGAAAATGGCACACTTTATACCATGTCATAAAAGCGATGATGTCATTAATGTTGCTGATTTGTTCTTTCGTGAAATTATTCGCTTGCATGGTGTGCCATATACTATTGTTTCAGATCGTGATACTAAATTTCTTAGCCACTTTTGGAGATGTTAATGGGCTAAGTTGGGGACTAAACTGCTTTTTAGTACTACTTGTCACCCCAAACCGATGGACAAACTGAAGTAGTCAATAGAACATTGTCTACTATGCTTAGGGCTGTTTTGAAGAATAATAAGAAAATGTGGGAAGAATGCTTGCCTCATATTGAATTTGCTTATAATCGCTCATTGCATTCTACTACTAAGATGTGCCCTTTTGAAATTGTGTATGGCTTCCTACCTCGTGCACCTATTGATTTGTTGCCTCTTCCATCTTCGGAGAAGGTTAATTTTGATGCTAAAGAACGTGCTGAATTGATTTTAAAAATGCATGAGATAACTAAGGAAAACATTGAGCGTATGAATGCTAAATATAAACATGCTGGAGATAAGGGTAGAAAACATGTTGTCTTTGCACCTGGAGATCTTGTTTGGTTACATTTGTGATGCGGAGCATCCCACGATCATCCCCATGCATCCACAACCGTCTCATCAAGAGCCAAGAGGACCCATGACTAGAGCACGAGCCCGAGCTCTCGAGACCGAGGTGACTTCTCTCCTTAGTGAAATATCATATGACCCTCTCGAGACATGTCTACTACCTCAATCCGGATTGTGCATGCTTAGGTACCAAGGAACCAACCTAGGAGAAGCTGCAGCCCAAGATGGACACCAAGAGCAAGAAGAGGAGCTGCAGAGTCCAGAGGGAGCGGTACTACCGCTCAAGCCAAGCGGTACTACCGCCCAGCGAGCGGTACTACCGCTCAAGCCAAGCAGCATTACCGCCAATGAAGCGGTACTACCGCTCAAGCCAAGCAGTACTACCGCTGAGCCGAGCCAATCGGTACTACCGCTCTCCATCCGCCTACTTCCGCAAAACCCGACACACTCCGTGAATCGAGCAGGCGTCGTGAGCGGTACTACCGCCACCAAGCGGTATTATCATTGAAAGCGGTACTACCATGCAGAGAACGGTACTACCGCCTTGCTGTGTGTAGCGTTTGGCCGAGGCCCATGTACTGCTTCGCCCCAACTTACCCCTTGGAGGTCCTAGACTATAAATAGACCTTCCCTCATCCTTTCTAGGGTTAGCTTTGGATTTGCTCATATTTGGTGTGAGAGCCTTTGCTCATCCACTTGGCTACTTCTCCTTCGAGATCGGGACCTCTACGGAGAAGATTCCCAAGCGGATTCAAGACCCCCTTTAGGGTGGACCCATCAAGACCTCCTCCGGAGAAGAACGGCTACTCTTGTATCTTTACCTTTATTGTTCTTGAATCTTGTGCCACTTTATGTGTTCATCGATCTAGCGCTTGTGTGATTGATTTCTTGTCGGTTGAGTGATTTCTCTCTCTTTCCCGTGTTTTCCTCTTGTTCTTCCGCGTGTTCTTCGTGTTCCTCGTGGGATTCTCTCCAAACGTGAAAGATCGCTCTACATAGGGTTCCGCCCTACATCATCATGGTATCATGAGCCACGTTGATCACGTTATTGGAGCCCCTACCCTCTTTTTCTAGCTTGATTTTGTTGTTTTGTTCTAATTCAAAAATTCCCCACAAAAATAGCCCCAAATTTTTTTTGTGATTTGTTAGTGTGATGAAATTTTGTTGATTTTGATCCGTGGATTTGCTTGGTTTCGAGTCGATCTAGCATCTCCCCAAGTTTCACCTCTTTCCATCCACAAAATCCATCGAATTTTGACCCCGAAATCACCCATTTCCGCCCCAAAATCGCGCAACGATTCGAACAATCGAGAAAATCCCGACACGAGCGGTACTACCGCCCTCCTAGCGGTACTACCGCTGAGTACGGCACTACCGCCAGCACCCGATCAGCCGAAATAGTCGAAAAATCCCGACACGAGCGGTACTATCGCCCTCCCCAAATGGTACTACCGCCTGGCCAGTTTCAGCCTTCCAACTTTCACCATTTTCATCATAACTTTTAACTCCGAACTCCGATTTGAGTGTTCTTTGGCTCGTTTTGAAGCTATCGACGTGCCCGAAGTCCTCACCTTGGTTTCACCACCTTTTGACACCATCAAATTTTCCGAACATAGGCATCTTTGCCTAGGGCTTAAACCACATCATCCGCTATACCACCTCCACTTTCCGCTACCACATTTTCGCTTTTGGTCTTTGAGAATTTGAGTTGTGGTTCTCGTGTCCTATTGTGTTTCGGCTATATAGGTACGGTTCGACGTCAACATCACCACCACTCATCTTCGCCAAGGACTCATCATCGTCAAGGACGGTAACCTCGACGACATCTTTGTCATCTCTCGCAATTGCATTGATAACCACATAGCCTTACTTTTGCGTTGCTTACCCATCGAGACTAGCCATCGAGTATTGCCGGCAACGTGACTTGTGCACCTTAGTGATCATACTCCATAGCATACATAGCATACCATAGTGGTGCATATCTTGAGATCAACTTGTGTGTCACAATGTTGTCATAGCATACACAATTGCTATCTTGGTTCGTGAAGTTTGCATAAGAAAAGAGCTCAAAAGTGAAAGAGCCACCCAAGCTTTTAAGCAAAGAGGAAAGATAAGCAAAGAGCTTATAAGCAAGAACCATAGCATCATACAACATTAAGATTGTCATATCCGATCATCTTGGATCATAGCACCAAATATCATACATATAGCATACTTGGGATAGAGATCGTTGCATTTTTGCCTAATAGGTTGTGCACAAGTTCGCGTATCCGCCTTTTGTGCAATCGTGCTAGCGTCTCTCTAGTATTGTGCAACAAGAGCATTCTCGTGGTTTCCACATTTTGGCTCACTTTTGGTTTGCACAATCCCACTTATCTATTTGCGTGTGTGTTTCCGTGTACCACTACTTGCTTGGTCTACTTGTTACATTTGCGAATTTGCAAATCTTTTTCAACTTTATTGAGTCTCACTTACAATCGCATCAAATTTTGTGCCACCATCCTAACCGAGCTCCACCATAAGCTTTCATTTGTGTAGGTGTGAGAACCGACAAGAATCGGTACCAAGAGTGCTATTTCATTGTCCGCATTTGAGTGAACTTGATTCATTTTCAACATCGGTCAAAGGTACATTGGTATAAGTTCTTTTCCGTTCTACCACTCACATCTTGTTTGGAATGATGGATAGGCCAAGTTCTTCTACCAACCCACTCTTCATCGAGCAAGACGACGACATGTCCTCGTACGTCACCAAGAGCCACCTCTTTGGTGCACAACGAGCGTTGCACCAAGAACAACAAGCAATGAGCGATCAGATCGACAACCTCGCCACCGACTTGCGACTCTCCGAGCAACGTACAAGAGACTACTTCGACAACAAGTTCGAGGCTCACAAGGAAGAGAATGATGCAAGAATGGACGAGATCTGCGCGTTGATGAGAACACGGCATCATTCCACTTCTTCATCATCAAGACGGAGCCGCTCGAGTCGACATTCCGACGACACCTTCTACGACTCAAGTACACCGTCATCGAACACTCTTCGACGAGCAGCGCCAAGACCGCTATGCATCTCGCAACCCGCTACATGACAAGCATTCACAAGAGCAAGTTGATGATCAAGTTCCTCGTCCTCAATCAAACCAAGAGGCTTTTGCTCAAGCCCAAGAACGACAACGTCTTCGTCGCCAACAAGAGGAAGAAAGAGCACGTCGTCACCAAGACGAACAAGACGCCAAGGCTCAACGCCTTCAACAACAACAACGTGAAGCGCAAGCTCTTGAGGCGCGTGCACTTCAAGAATCAAGTAGAGCCTTCGCCAACCGCAATCGCGAACGGCGCAATCAAGAGGAAGCCCTTCGAGAAGAAATCCAAGAGAGGAACTACCAACCTCATGTGCAACGCCAAGTTCCTCAAGCCCTCCACAAGCTCGTCAAGCTCCACCCCAACCTCAAGTTCAACAAGGGCAAGTTGATCATGGTCTTCCTCCGCGCCAAGAGCAACATGAAGACGACATAATCCACGCCAAGGACGCCATCATCAACATCGCCAACAACACAATGAAGAGCAACGCCACGACAAACTAAAATTCACCATGCCAAAGTTCAATGGAAGCAATGACCCCGAAGACTACCTCTCATGGGCATTGAAGGTTGACAAAATCTTCCGCTTGCACAACTACGATGAAGCGAAGAAAATCGCTATGGCATCACTTGAGTTCCAAGATTATGTGCTCATATGGTGGGAACAAATCATTGAGCGACGACAAGCAAGAGGTGAACCTCCAATCACCACTTGGGCTCAAATGAAGGATGTCATGCGAGCACGCTTTGTGCCAACCTACTACAACCGCGACCTCTTCAAGAAACTCCAACTACTCAAGCAAGGAACAAAGAGCGTTGAAGAATACTACAAGGAGATGGAGATAGCCATGATTCGAGCCAATGTCAAGGAAGATGATGAGCAAACTATGGCACGCTTCTTGAACGGACTCAATCATCCCATCAAGAAGATCGCCGACTTCCAACCATACTCATCCCTCATTGAGCTCGTGCATCAAGCTACAAAGGCGGAACGCCAAGTGCAAGATGACTTCAACACGCCAAGTACTCATCCAAGACCTCGGCTTCCCCAACAATCAAGCTTCAACGACTCCTCCAACATCTACACCAACCAAGCTTCCTTCAAGAAACGACGACAAGTCAAGTTACAAGAAGACATCGACAAGTTCAAGTCGTCCTCCTCCTACTACAAGCAACCTCAAGCCGCGTGCTTCATCCTCTACTCCGACCGATGAGACCATCAAGACAAGCTCCTTCAAGTGTTTCACTTGCGGCGGCCGAGGCCACAAGTCATCTGAATGCACCAACAAGCGCACCATGATCCTCAACGACGATGGCACATATGACTCTATGAGTGAAGAGGAAATGGAAGCCCTTGAGCAAGTGGCCATGCACCGCAAGTGAATGAAGATGAAGATGATCAAGTCTTTTGTGATGAGGATTCGAGCCCGCTCTCGTTGTCTCCAAGGTCTTGACTCTTCAACATCAACAAGAAGAAGACCAACGATGCCACATGTTCCACACAAAAGCCGCATCAATGGACGGTCCATCAAGGTCATCATCGATGGAGGTAGTTGCCACAACTTGGCAAGTGAAGAACTATGCTCCAAGCTACAATTGGTCAAGAGGAAGCACCCACACCCCTACAAGGTTCAATGGCTAAGTGACTCCAAGACTATACGAGTCGAGCATACGGTCCAAGTCTCCTTCAAAATTGGTGCTTATGAAGACACTTTGGAGTGTGATGTGGTCCCAATGACCGCTTGCCACCTCCTTCTTGGTCGACCATGGCAATTCGACCGTGGTGTCATCCACAATGGGCGAACCAATCACTATAGCTTCAAGATGAAAGGGAAGGAGTATGTGCTATGACCTATGTCACCTAGTCAAGTGATAGCCGACAAGCAAGCCACACATCATAGAGAAAAGAGTGAGAAAGTGATCCACCCAAAAGTGAGTGAGAGCCACAAGCCAAATTTGAGCGACTTTTCGCCTAGAGAGAAAAACCTCATTCTATTTGCCACCAAAAGTGAGATGAGAGAAGTGTGTGAGCACCCATCGAGTGTGATGCACTTTGTCCTTGTGTGCAAGGATGGAGAACCAAAAAATAACACCATTCACGAGCTACCTTTGGTGTTTCAATCTCTTTTGCAGGAATTTCAAGATGTTTTCCCCGATGAGCTACCTCGGGTCTACCTCCTCTTCGAGGCATTGAGCATCGAATCGACCTCATACCCGGGCGCCGCTACCAAACAAAGCTCCATACCGAGTCAATCCGAAGAAACCAAGGAGATTCAACGGCAAGTACAACAACTCATCGACAACGGTCATGTATGTGAAAGCCTAAGCCCTTGTGCCGTTCCGTTATTCTTGTGCCTAAGCCCGATGGAAGTTTCCGCTTGTGTTCGATTGTAGACCTATCAATGCTATTACCGTTCGATATAGGCATCCCATTCCTCGCTTAGATGACATGCTTGATGAACTTAGTGGAGCCAACTTTTCTCAAAATTGATCTTTAAAGTGGCTATTATCAAATCGCATACAAGAGGGTGATGAATGGAAAACTGCTTTCAAAACCAAATTTGGTTTATATGAGTGGTTAGTGATGCCTATGGGTCTTTCGAAGCTCCGGTACTTTTGTGCGCCTTATGCATCATGTGCTTCGTCCTTATATTGGAGTCTTTGTTGTGGTTTACTTTGATGATATTCTTGTGTTTAGCAAAACCATGAAAGAGCATATTAACCATGTTAAATCTGTGTTGCAAACTCTTCGCAAGGGAAGTCTTTATGCAAACTTGAAAAAATGCACTTTTGGCGTTGACAAAGTGGTTTTCTTGGGATTTGTTGTCTCTTCAAAAGGTGTTCATGTTGATGAAACTAAAATTGAAGCAATTAAAACTTGGCCCCAACCAACCAATTTGCAACAAGTGCGAAGTTTTCTTGGTCTTGCGGGTTTCTATCGTCGCTTTGTGAAAGTTTTTAGCACAATTGCCGCTCCTTTGCATGCTTTGAGCAAGAAGAATACTCCCTTTGTTTGGGGAACTTTGCAATCAACCGCTTTTGATGAGCTCAAGTCTTGGCTTACTCATGCTCCGATTCTTGCTTTGCCCAGTTTTGACAAAACTTTTGAGGTTCATTGTGATGCAAGTGGTACCGGAATTGGCGGAGTTTTAATGCAAGAACAACGAGCCATTGCATATTTTAGTGAAAAACTCTCCGGTGCTCAACTTAATTATCCCATATATGACAAAGAATTGTATGCTTTAGTGTGTGTGCTACATGTTTGGGAACATTACGTTAGACCGCATGAGTTTGTCATCCATACCGATCATGAAACGCTTAAGTACCTCAAAGGACAAACTAAATTGAACAAGCGTCATGCCAAATGGAGTGAATTCATTGAATCTTTTCCTTACGTGATCAAGTACATTAAGGGTAAAGAAAATGTAGCTGCCGATGCGCTTTCACGCATAAACATGCTTGTCACTCAACTTGAGTTGAATGTTATTGGTTTTGAGCATATAAAAGACTTGTATGAGCATGATCCATCTTTTGCTTCTCCTTATGCTAAGTGTTTGACGCATACGTCTTGGGAACAATATTACATCAAGGATGGTTACCTTATGAGAGCTAACAAACTTTGCATTCCCGAGTCTTCTCTTCGTTTGCTCCTTTTGCAAGAGGCTCATGGAGGCGGCCTCATGGGACACTTTGGACGCGACAAGACATTCGCCGCACTCTCCAACAACTACTTTTGGCCCAAGATGTTCATGACGTCTCACGCTTCACCAACCGATGCTACACATGTCGCAAAGCTAAGTCTAAAGCTCAATCTCATGGTCTTTACATGCCTCTTCCTATTCCATATCAACCATGGGAAGACATTAGTATGGATTTTGTACTTGGTTTGCCTAGGACTCAAAATGGCAAGGATTCCGTCTTTGTTGTTGTGGATAGATTTTCTAAAATGGCACATTTCATTCCTTGCAACAAGATAGACGATGCTTCACATGTTGCAAATCTCTTTTGTAGGGAAATCTTGCGACTCCATGGCGTACCAAAGACAATCGCCTCCGATCGTGACGCCAAGTTCTTGAGTTACTTTTGGAAGACCCTATGTGCCAAGCTCGAATCAAGCTCTTGTTCTCCTCGGCATACCATCCTCAAACCGACGGCCAAACGGAGGTGACGAACCGCACACTATCCACTCTACTTCGTGTCTTGATCAAGAAGAACATCAAGGAGTGGGAAGCATGCCTACCCATCGCCGAAATGCGCCTACAATCGTGCAAGACATTCAACTACCGGCAAGTCCCCTTCGAGGTCGCTCTACGGTTTCAACCCGTTGTCCCCATTGGACATTCTACCACTTCCTCTCCGAGAGCGCACCAACATGGATGCAAGTGAACGAGCAAGCTACATCAAGAAGATGCACGAAGATACAAGGCACACCATCGAGCGCCAAGTACAACGCCAAGCAAACAAGCTCAACGCCAACAAGCAACCCATCGTGTTCAACATTGGTGATCTAGTATGGCTACACCTTCGCAAGGACCGCTTCCCCAAAGAACGCAAGTCCAAACTTCTCCCTCGAGCCGATGGACCTTTCAAGGTACTAGCACGCTACAACGACAACGCTTACAAGATCGACATACCTCGCGACAAGTACAACGTGGCGACATCTTCAACGTCAAGGACCTCGCACCTTTCCATGGAGATGAAGCTTTTGATCCGAGGTCGGATCTCTCCCAAGGGGAGATGATGCGGAGCATCCCACGATCATCCCCATGCATCCACAACCGTCTCATCAAGAGCCAAGAGGACCCATGACTAGAGCACGAGCCCGAGCTCTCGAGACCGAGGTGACTTCTCTCCTTAGTGAAATATCATATGACCCTCTCGAGACATGGCTACTACCTCAATCCGGAATGTTGTGCATGCTTAGGTACCAAGGAACGAACCTAGGAGAAGCTGCAGCCCAAGATGGACACCAAGAGCAAGAAGAGGAGCTGCAGAGTCCAGAGGGAGCGGTACTACCGCTCAAGCCAAGCGGTACTACCGCCCGGTATTACTACTACTGCAAGCCAGCAGTACTACCGCTGAGCCGAGCCAAGCGGTACTACCGCTCTCCATCCGGCCTACTTCCGCAAAACCCGACACACTCCAGGAATCGAACGGCGTCAGAGCGGTACTACCGCCCACCAAGCGGTACTACCGCTGAAAGCGGTACTACCGCCCTGCCTGTGTGCAGCGTTTCGGGCCGAGGCCCATGTACTCGTTTCGCCCCCAACTTACCCCTTGGAGGTCCTAGACTATAAATAGACCTTCCCCTCATCCTTTCTAGGGTTAGCTTTGGATTTGCTCATATTTCGGTGTGAGAGCCTTTGCTCATCCACTTGGCCACTTCTCCTTCGAGATCAGGACCTCTACGGAGAAGATTCCCAAGCGGATTCAAGACCCCCTTTTAGGGTGGACCCATCAAGACCTCCTCCCGGAGAAGAATGGCTACTCTTGTATCTTTACCTTTATTGTTCTTGAATCTTGTGCCACTTTATGTGTTCATCGATCTAGCGCTTGTGTGATTGATTTCTTGTCGGTTGAGTGATTTCTCTCTCTTTCCCCGTGTTTTTCCTCTTGTTCTTCCGCGTGTTCTTCGTGTTCCTCGTAGGGATTCTCTCCAAACGTGAAAGATCGTCTACATAGGGTTCCGCCCTACATCAATTTGCATAAGGATAGGTTTCCTAATTTGCGCAAATCAAAGCTAATGCCACGTGCTGATGGTCCATTTAAGGTGTTAGAGAAAATAAATGATAATGCATATAAACTTGAGCTGCCTGCAGATTTTGGGGTTAGTCCCACTTTTAACATTGCAGATTTGAAGCCTTATTTGGGTGAGGAATATGAGCTTCCGTCGAGAACGACTTCATTTCAAGAAAGGGAGGATGATGAGGACATCAATACAATTGTTACACCCACAGCCCCTCTTGCTACATATCTTTGGACCAATTACTAGAGCTCAAGCACGCCAATTAAATTATCGTGTACTTTCGTTTCTTGGTAATGATTCTAATGTTCATGAGAATATGATGCTGCCTAAATTGGATACATTTGTTTTGCTTACAAATGAAGGCCCTAGCTTGGAGAAGGATGGACATTGGAGCAAGAACAAGCATGGAGATAATGCCATGCACAAGGGGAACAATAACGGAGTTACAAGTGATGATTTCAGGACTTTGAAGCCACCATAATGGGTGCATGAAGCCTTGGACGAAATATACAAGATGCTACTTCATAAATGTCGTCCCGAGGCTATTCTAGGTGCTGCGTCACCTTATTCTCGGGCCAGGCCCTTGTAATTTCGAAATACACAAGTATAGGCTATTTTTAGAGTCCAGTGTGTGGGGAAACAAGAGATAGGGTTGATTTCGACCCCTCCACCAAGGGCCACGAAATTCCCCCTCTTCCTCCATATATACAGCCCTTAGGGCACCGTTTAGACCTTGGGTTTTGTTTAGATTAAAAGTTCGCCATAGCTGCAACTTCGCGTGCCGTTTGTGTTCAACGACCGGACAAAGGCGTCCACAGAACCCCACCTTGATCAATAAAGCTTTCATCTTATATTCGCAATATCCCGATTGCAATCTCAGTTTCTTGCTTGTTCTTCGTTTGCTCGCAGAAAATGACCCTCGTGGTCGTTAATCGTGCTCGGCGTGGTCAATAACCTCTCGGAGTTGGTTTAGCGATTGCTAAGGCGCGACGTCCTCGCCGACGTTCAGTAGTCGGATCGTCAAAGTCGACTTCCTCCAAAGCGAAAACCAACATCTCATCGAAGACGGGACACCTTTGCCTCTATCAGCGAGCACAGCGTGTTCCTATTGAGCGAGACAAAATTCGGTGCCGCTTGCTCTGCTGTTGGTGCTTCAGAGCTCCTGCTGTTATCTGCAGAGATGGAGGACTATTACGAGGATGAGGTTGACCAAAATCAGTACTACGTGCAGCCACCAGCACCACCACCAGCAGTCGACCTCGGTATATCTTCGCAACAGTAGGCTGCACCACCACCTCCCAGCGAGATCATGACCATCTCCCTAAACTGAAATTGAATATTCCACCGTTTGAGGGTAGATATGTTCCTGATATATATCTTACTTGGGAGTTAGAAACTGAACAACGATTTACATGTTTACAATATCCTGAGGAGAGACGTGTTCCTGCTGCTGTTTGTGCTTTCACTAGCTTTGCATGTGTTTGGTGGTCTGAACATTGTAGATTATATCCTGTTCCAGCTACTTGGGCTGCTTTGAAAACTGCTATGCGTACTCGTTGGGTTCCACCATATTATCAACGTGAATTACTTCAAAAATTGCAGCGCTTAAGACAAGGAAAAATTCTGTAGAAGAATATTATCAGGAATTACAAACTGGCATGATTAGATGTGGTATTGTTGAGGAGAATGAAGCTATGCTTGCACGTTTTATGGGTGGATTAAATAAAGAGATTCAGACCATTCTAGAGTATAAGGAGTATACTAATATCACTCGTTTATTCCATCTTGCTTGTAAAGCTGAACGTGAAGTGCAGGATCGACAAGCATTGGCGCGAACTAACTTTTCTGCAGGTCGACCTTCATCATGGACACCACGTGCATCATCTACTTCCACCGCACCATCACCTCCTTCAAAGCCACCTCCAACCGTGATACAAGAAAGCAGGCACAACCACCACTATCTCGCCAAGAGCACACCGCTGGCTCACAGCAGAGCTCTTCTTCTTCCATGGCGCCAACAGCACACAAGTATTATTTGTCGTCGCGTTGTAAGGGAAGAGGACATTATGCGAGAGAATGCAAATCTCAGCGTGTGATGATTGCTACTGAGGATGGTGGGTATGAGTCCGCTAGTGACTATGATGATGAGGAGACTTTGGCTCTTATTACACGTGAAGAAACATGGTGGAGATGATTCTGATCATGAGACGCAATACATGGCTCCTGAAGACGCTGACAGGTATGAATGTTTAGTTGCTCAACATGTTTTGAGTGTGCAGGTCACACAAGCTGAGCAAAATCAGAGGCACAATTTGTTCCATACAAAGGGAGTTGTGAAGGAACGTTCTGTGCGCGTCATCATAGATGGAGGGAGCTGCAACAATGATGAGGACATGATTACCTTGGATACGACCAAAAATATTGCATACATGTATATTTGTGAGGTGATTTCTAATGCAAACTATGGAATAATTTATTTATGTCATCCAGTACAAAAATACTTCACAAACTTTTGTGCCATGTCTAATTGCAGGTGTATGGAACATTTGTACAATCCACATATGAAGATAAGGGAGAAAGAGATGTTTACTGCTGTTCAAAAAGTTCTCTCACGTCACTTTTGGCCCAAGAGAAGATAGAGTCCAAGTCTCTCACGTTCGGACTCAGATTCGGATCACATGACATACCTGACTCAAAGCGTCAATAGCTTTTTCATCCGGACTCAAATTGGGTGATTCTTTTTTGTTGGAAAATAGATTTCGTGCACCTTCCAACCCAATTGATTCACCTTCAAATTCGTCCGGAGCGTTGAGTTATGGACGAAACAATCTGATGTCAGCAGCAGAATCCGAGTCAAACTACAAGTCCAAAGGTGTTACGTCACCTCCGCTTGGGCCCATTGGCCTTGTACGACCTAGGGTTAGTTTTAGGCTGCCTTGGGACGTCCTCCCACCTCCTTGGCCGCCACCCCTTGCTCCTATATAAGTAGATCCATCTTGTAGCTTTTTCCTTGGGATTTGTGTAGTTAAAAGTTAGCCATTGCAACTTCGTGTACTTCGTTTGTGTCCAACGACCAGACCAAGACCGCTTATGGATCCCCACCTTTATCAATACTTCATATATACTCGCAATATTCAGATTGCTTTATCATATTCTTGCTTGTTCTTTGATTGCTTGCAGGAATAGACCTTCGTGGTCAGGTTGATTGTGCTCCGGCGTAGTCAATAACCTCTCGGAGTTGGTTTAGCGATTGCTAAGGCGCAACGTCATGCATGTTTGTAGTCGGATCGTCAAAGTCGACTCCACCAAATCGATAGTTATCATCTCACCGAAAGATCGGGACACCCTCGCCTCTATCAAGTGGTATCAATTTTCAGGTTGCTCGGTGAGAATTTCCAATTATCCCTAGATTAGATTTATTTTCTTACCTATTGTCCAAGAAAAAGCCACAAAAAAAAGTTAGATCTATTCATCCTTTGTCCAAGCCAGTCTGAGCCTTTGCAGTTTTCTTTTCATTTTTGCATTATTGAATTATCGGTTGCATCGTCGTGTCGAGTTGCTGGTCTTAGTGTCTAGTTTGTTTAGAGTTTCGAGTTCTGTTCACATTAGTCACGCCGCTGCTGCATCGTTATCCCTTCCGTTGACCAATCCATCCATCATTTTCCACCACGCTACCCACCGCTCATTGTCATAACCATAGTTGAGATCGTTCACATCTTCACTTGATCCAATCTGCATCTTATCTAGTTTGTTTGGAAAGAGGAGAGAGAAAAAAGAGAGAAAAAAAGTAAAAGAAAAAGTCAGAGAAAAAAAGAGAAAGAAAAGAAAAATAAGTGTGAGAAAAAAGAGAGAAAAAAAAACAAAGTTCGGATCTATCTAGACTCAATCTCGTAGCTGAATTCGGATTGAATCTGTTTTGTGCACTGTTCAGTAAAACAGGCATAACTTCCTCATACGAAGTCCGCTTTGGCTCATGAGTACTCAAATTAAAGCTAGAGACGAGCCGCATCTAAATAGTTGCATAAGCTAGTTCAATATTTGGCACCTCAAAATCGGCTCCTAAATAGGTCTTTTGCCCTCCGAAGTTCGTGAACACAGCTTATTCCAGTTTTCAAACCAGTTTTAGAATTTTTGACTCCTCATATCAACTCGAATTGAGTGATTCTTTTGAATTGGAAAGCTTGAGTTAGTAGCATTCTTTTAAAAAGTTATCAGAAAATTGGCTCAAACTTTTCAAGAGGAAAATTGGAGGAGAGTTGTTGTATATCCTGCTTGGCAGCTTGTTCTTCATCATTATCTTTACCGTTGTGATCTTCACTTATATCTTGCTGTCCAGAGCTACTTATTATCCTTCATTGATGCTAGTTGTGCTACGCAGTGACCTCATTAGTATTCTAGGCTCGCGTCTCTAGTCTGGTCTAGCCTAGGACCAAAGACAAGACCGTCGTTGAGCGTTTATTCAACATTGCATCTATGAATTGATTATTGCTAAAAAAAATTTGCTACCATATATAGCCAACCCAGCTCCACATATTTCTACACCGTGTATACGTACGTTCCCCTGGCAATCGCTTTACACAATCTTCAGAGTTACTTGACACCGCTGGTTGCCCGTCACCACCGCCGCATGGTAAGAACTTGTAAGATATTGATATTTGCTTTATCAGTGAGCACTTTACAACCACATCCTAGTAGTTCATAGAAACATTATTCTCGAATTTTGTTTCTTGTTTCTACTAATCATGACAGGTTCCGGAGATAGAAGTTCTTGGACGACGGACACATCTTCATCATCACGAGAGTTGGGACAACACACACAAGCATATGGTCGGGTATGTCTTTACCATCATTTGAGGGTAGATTTAATCCTGCTATTTATCTAGCTTGGGAGCTTGAATTAGAAGAAGTTTTTAGTCACCATGATTTTTCTGAACTTGAGAGAGTACGAGCTACCACTAGAGCATTTACTGGTTTTGCTTCTATTTGGTGGAGTGTACATTGTAAGAAAAACATTGATAACCAACCCACGACTTGGAAAGTTTTGAAAGCTGTAATGAGACAACAATTTTTTCCTCCTTACTATCGTCGTGAATTGCTTCGCAAATTTGAACAATTAAAACAAGGCAGTAACACTGTTCATGCTTACTACAAAGAGTTCAAATCTTATATGCATCATTGTGACATAGAAGAATCGAGGATTATACAATGAATAGATTTTTGGTGGTTTGAACCATCCGCAAGATTTCACTATATTCCTCGCTCCATTATTGGTATGTATGTTCGCCTTGTACCTTTGAGAGACAGCTACAGGGAGGATGCATTGGGTGACTACAACAACTACTATTCCAGTTCATGCTCACCATCGTCAGTTGGTTCCTCCACCGTTGCACCTACTAGAGCAGCCCCACCCCAGATTGTGAGCGCGACATCATCTGATGTAGGGCGGAACCCTACGTGGACGATCTTTCACGTTGGAGCGGATCCTACGGTGAATCACGAAGAACACGCGGAAGAACAAGAGGGAAAACACGGGGAAAACGAGAGGGAAATCAATGAACCGACAAGAGGTCAATCACACAAGTGCTAGATTATCGATCACATAGAGTGGCACAAGATTCAAGGACAACAAAGGTAAGGATACACGAGTAGCCGTTCTTCTCCGAGAGGAGGTCTTGATGGGGTCCACCCTAGTAGGGGGTCTTGAATCCGCTTGGGGGATCTTCTCCGTAGAGGTCCTGATCTCCGAGGAGAAGTAGCCAAGTGGATGAGCAAAGACTCTCACACCGAAATATGAGCAAATCCCCAGCTAACCCTAGAAAGGATGAGGGGAGGGTCTATTTATAGTCTAGGACCTCCAAGGGGTAAGTTGGGGGCGAAACGAGTACATGGGCCTCGGCCCGAAACGCTGCACACAAAGGCAGGGCGGTAGTACTGTTTCTATAGGGCGGTAGTACCGCTTTCAGCGTAGTACCGCTTGGTGGTGCGGTAGTACCGCCTCGACGCCTGCTCGATTCTCGGAGTGTGTCGGGTTTTATGGAAGTAGGCCGGATGGAGAGCGGTAGGACCGCTTGGCTCGGCTCAGCGGTAGTACGCTTGGCTTGAGCGGTAGTACCGCTCCCTCTGGACTCTGCAGCTCCTCTTCTTGCTCTTGGTGTCCATCTTGGGCTGCAGCTTCTCCTAGGTTGGTTCCTTGGTACCTAAGCATGCACAACATTCCGGATTGAGGTAGTAGCCATGTCTCGAGAGGGTCATATGATATTTCACTAAGGAGAGAAGTCACCTCGGTCTCGAGAGCTCGAGCTCATGCTCTAGTCATGGGTCCTCTTGGCTCTTGATGAGACGGTTGTGGATGCATGGGGATGATCGTGGGATGCTCCGCATCATCTCCCCCCCCCCCTTGGGAGAGATCCGACCTCGGATCAAAAGCTTCATCTCCATGGAAAGGTGCGAGGTCCTTGACGTTGAAGATGTCGCTCACGTTGTACTTGTCACGAGGTATGTCGATCTTGTAAGCGTTGTCGTTGTAGCGTGCTAGTACCTTGAAAGGTCCATCGGCTCGAGGGAGAAGTTTGGACTTGCGTTCTTTGGGGAAGCGGTCCTTGCGAAGGTGTAGCCACACTAGATCACCAATGTTGAAGACGATGGGTTGCTTGTTGGCGTTGAGCTTGTTTGCTTGGCGTTGTACTTGGCGCCGATGGTGTGCCTTGTATCTTCGTGCATCTTCTTGATGTAGCTTGCTCGTTCACTTGCATCCATGTTGGTGCGCTCTTGGAGAGGAAGTGGTAGAATGTCCAATGGGGACAATGGGTTGAAACCGTGACGACCTCGAAGGGGACTTGCCGGTAGTTGAATGTCTTGCACGATTGTAGGCGTACTCGGCGATGGGTAGACATGCTTCCCACTCCTTGATGTTCTTCTTTATCGAGACACAGTAGAGTGGATAGTGTGCGGTTCGTCACCTCCGTTTGGCCGTCGGTTTGAGGATGGTATGCCGAGGAGAACAAGAGCTTGATTCGAGCTTGGCACATAGGGTCTTCCAAAAGTAACTCAAGAACTTGACGTCACGATCGGAGACGATTGTCTTTGGTACGCCATGGAGTCGCAAGATTTCCCTACAAAAGAGATTTGCAACATGTGAAGCATCGCTCTATCTTGTTGCAAGGAATGAAATGTGCCATTTTAGAAAATCTATCCACAACAACAAAGACGGAATCCTTGCAATTTTGAGTCCTAGGCAAACCAAGTACAAAATCCATACTAATGTCTTCCCATGGTTGATATGGAATAGGAAGAGGCATGTAAAGACCATGAGATTGAGCTTTAGACTTAGCTTTGCGACATGTGTAGCATCGGTTGGTGAAGCGTGAGACGTCGCGGAACATCTTGGGCCAAAAGTAGTTGTTGGATAGTGCGGCGAATGTCTTGTCGCGTCCAAAGTGTCCCATGAGGCCGCCTCCATGAGCCTCTTGCAAAAGGAGTAAACGAAGAGAAGACTCGGGAATGCAAAGTTTGTTAGCTCTCATAAGGTAACCATCCTTGATATAATATTGTTCCCAAGACGTATGCGTCAAACACTTAGCATAAGGAGAAGCAAAAGATGGATCATGCTCATACAAGTCTTTTATATGCTCAAAACCAATAACATTCAACTCAAGTTGAGTGACAAGCATGTTTATGCGTGAAAGCGCGTCGGCAACTACATTTTCTTTACCCTTAATGTACTTGATCACATAAGGAAAAGATTCAATGAATTCACTCCATTTGGCATGACGCTTGTTCAATTTAGTTTGACCTTTGAGGTACTTAAGCGTTTCATGATCGGTATGGATGACACACTCATGCGGTCTAAGGTAATGTTCCCAAACATGTGGCACACGCACTAAAGCATATAATTCTTTGTCATAGATGGGATAATTAAGTTGAGCACCGGAGAGTTTTTCACTAAAATATGCAATGGCTCGTTTTTCTTGCATTAAAACTCCGCCAATTCCGGTACCACTTGCATCACAATGAACCTCAAAAGTTTTGTCAAAATTGGGCAAAGCAAGAATCGGAGCATGAGTAAGCAAAGACTTGAGCTCATCAAAAGCGGTTGATTGCAAAGTTCCCCAAACAAAGGGAGTATTCTTCTTGCTCAAAGCATGCAAAGGAGCGGCAATTGTGCTAAAATCTTTCACAAAGCAACGATAGAAACCCGCAAGACCAAGAAAACTTCGCACTTGTTGCAAATTGGTGGGTTGGGGCCAAGTTTTGATTGCTTCAATTTTAGATTCATCAACATGGACACCCTTTGAAGAAACAACAAATCCCAAGAAAACCACTTTGTCGACTCCAAAAGTGCATTTTTTCAAGTTTGCATAAAGGCTTTCCTTGCGAAGAGTTTGCAACACAGATTTTACATGATTGATGTGCTCTTTCATGGTTTTGCTAAACACAAGAATATCGTCAAAGTAAACCACAACAAAGACTCCAATATAAGGACGAAGCACATGATGCATAAGACGCACAAAAGTACCGGGAGCTTCCGAAAGACCCATAGGCATCACTAACCACTCATATAAACCAAATTTGGTTTTGAAAGCAGTTTTCCGTTCATCACCCTCTTGTATGCGTGTTTGATAATAGCCACTTTTAAGATCAATTTTGAGAAAAGTTGGCTCCACTAAGTTCATCAAGCATGTCATCTAAGCGAGGAATGGGATGCCTATATCGAACGGTAATAGCATTGATAGGTCTACAATCGGAACACAAGCGGAAATTTCCATCGGGCTTAGGCACAAGAATAACGGGAACGGCACAAGGGCTTAAGCTTTCACGTACATGACCGTTGTCGATGAGTTGTTGTACTTGCCGTTGAATCTCCTTGGTTTCTTCCGGATTGACTCGGTATGGAGCTTTGTTTGGTAGCGGCGCTCCGGGGATGAGGTCGATTCGATGCTCAATGCCTCGAAGAGGAGGTAGACCCGGAGGTAGCTCATCGGGGAAAACATCTTGAAATTCCTGCAAAAGAGATTGAAACACCAAAGGTAGCTCGTGAATGGTGTTAGTTTTTGGTTCTCCATCCTTGCACACAAGGACAAAATGCATCACACTCGATGGGTTCTCACACACTTCTCTCATCTCACTTTTGGTGGCAAATAGAATGAGGTTTTTCTCTATAGGCGAAGAGTCTCTCAAATTTGGCTCGTGGCTCTCACTCACTTTTGGGTGGATCACTTTCTCACTCTTTTCTCTATGATGTGTGGCTTGCTTGTCGGCTATCACTTGACTAGGAGACATAGGTCGTAGCACATACTCCTTCCCTTTCATCTTGAAGCTATAGTGATTGGTTCGCCCATTGTGGATGACACCACGGTCGAATTGCCATGGTCGACCAAGAAGGAGGTGGCAAACGGTCATTGGGACCACATCACACTCCAAAGTGTCTTCATAAGCACCAATTTTGAAGGAGACTTGGACCGTATGCTCGACTCAGATAGTGCCGAGTCACTTAGCCATTGAACCTTGTAGGGGTGTGGGTGCTTCCTCTTGACCAATTGTAGCTTGGAGCATAGTTCTTCACTTGCCAAGTTGTGGCAACTACCTCCATCGATGATGACCTTGATGGACCGTCCATTGATGCCGGCTTTTGTGTGAAAGATGTGGCATCGTTGGTCTTCTTCTTGTTGATGTTGAAGAGTCAAGACCTTGGAGACAACGAGAGCGGGCTCAATCCTCATCACAAAAGACTTGATCATCTTCATCTTCATTCACTTGCCGGTGCATGGCCACTTGCTCAAGGGCTTCCATTTCCTCTTCACTCATGGAGTCATATGTGCCATCGTCGTTGAGGATCATGGTGCGCTTGTTGGTGCATTCGTATGACTTGTGGCCTCGGCCGCCGCAAGTGAAACACTTGAAGGAGCTTGTCTTGATGGTCTCATCGGTCGGAGTAGTGGATGAAGCACGCGGCTTGAGGTTGCTTGTAGTAGGAGGAGGACGACTTGAACTTGTCGATGTCTTCTTGTAACTTGACTTGTCGTCGTTTCTTGAAGGAAGCTTGGTTGGTGTAGATGTTGGAGGAGTCGTTGAAGCTTGATTGTTGGGGAAGCCGTGGGTCTTGGATGAGTACTTGGCGATTTGAAGTCATCTTGCACTTGGCGCCCGCCTTTGTAGCTTGATGCACGAGCTCAATGAGGGTTGAGTATGGTTGGAAGTCGGCGATCTTCTTGATGGGATGATTGAGTCCATTCAAGAAACGTGCCATAGTTTGCTCATCGTCTTCCTTTTAATTGGCTCGAATCATGGCTATCTCCATCTCCTTGTAGTATTCTTCAACGCTCTTTGTTCCTTGCTTGAGTAGTTGGAGTTTCTTGAAGAGGTCGCGGTTGTAGTAGGTTGGCACAAAACGTGCTCGCATGTCATCCTTCATTTGAGCCCAAGTGGTGATTGGAGGTTCACCTCTTGCTTGTCGTCGCTCAATGATTTGTTCCCACCATATGAGCACATAATCTTGGAACTCAAGTGATGCCATAGCGATTTTCTTCGCTTCATCGTAGTTGTGCAAACGGAAGATTTTGTCAACCTTCAATGCCCATGAGAGGTAGTCTTCGGGGTCATTGCTTCCATTGAACTTTGGCATGGTGAATTTTAGCTTGCCGTAGTGTTGCTCTTCATTGTGTTGTTGGCGGTGTTGATGATGACGCCCTTGACGTGGAATGTACTCGCCTTCATGTTGCTCTTGGCGCGAGGAAGACCATGATCAACTTGCTCTTGTTGAACTTGATGTTGAGGTGGAGCTTGACGAGCTTGTGGAGGAGCTTGAGGAACTTGACGTTGTACATGAGGTTGGTAGTTCCTCTCTTGGATTTCTTCTCGAATGGCTTCCTCTTGATTGCGCCGTTCGCGATTGCGGTTGGCGAAGGCTCTACTTGATTCTTGAAGGGCACGTTGCGCCTCAAGAGCTTGCGCTTCACGTTGTTGTTGTTGAAGACGTTGAGCCTTGGCGTCTTGTTCGCCTTGGTGACGACGTGCTCTTTCTTCCTCTTGTTGGCGGCGAAGACGTTGTCGTTCTTGGGCTTGAGCAAAAGCCTCTTGGTTTGATTGAGGACGAGGAACTTGATCATCAACTTGCTCTTGTGAATGCTTGTCATGTAGCGGGTTGCGAGATGCATGACGGTCTTGGCGCTGCTGCTCGTCGAAGAGTGTTCGATGACGGTGTACTTGAGTCGTAGAAGGTGTCGCCGGAATGTCGACTCGAGCGGCTCCGTCTTGATGATGAAGAAGTGGAATGATGCCGTGTTCTCATCAACACGTGGATCTCGTCCCATTCTTGCATCATTCTCTTCCTTGTGAGCCTCGAACTTGTTGTCGAAGTAGTCTCTTGTACGTTGCTCGGTGAGTCGCAAGTCGGTGGCGAGGTTGTCGATCTGATCGCTCATTGCTTGTTGTTCTTGGTGCAACGCTCGTTGTGCCAAAGAGGTGGCTCTTGGTGACGATGAGGACATGTCGTCGTCTTGCTCGATGAAGAGTGGGTTGGTAGAAGAACTTGGCCTATCCATCATTCCAAACAAGATGTGAGTGGTAGAACGGAAAGAACTTATACCAATGTACCTTTGACCGATGTTGAAAATGAATCAAGTTCACTCAAATGCGGACAATGAAATAGCACTCTTGGTACCGATTCTTGTCGGTTCTCACACCTACACAAATGAAAGCTTATGGTGGAGCTCGGTTAGGATGGTGGCACAAAATTTGATGCGATTGTAAGTGAGACTCAATAAAGTTGAAAAAGATTCGCAAATTCGCAAATGTAACAAGTAGACCAAGCAAGTAGTGGTACACGGAAACACACACGCAAATAGATAAGTGGGATTGTGCAAACCAAAAGTGAGCCAAAATGTGGAAACCACAAGAATGCTCTTGTTGCACAATACTAGAGAGACGCTAGCACGATTGCACAATAGGCGGATACGAACTTGTGCACAACCTATTAGGCAAAAATGCAACGATCTCTATCCCAAGTATGCTATATGTATGATATTTCGTGCTATGATCCAAGATGATCGGATATGACAATCTTAATGTTGTATGATGCTATGGTTCTTGCTTATAAGCTCTTTGCTTATCTTTCCTCTTTGCTTAAAAGCTTGGGTGGCTCGCTTCACTTTTGAGCTCTTTTCTTATGCAAACTTCACTAACCAAGATAGCAATTGTGTATGCTATGACAACATTGTGACACACAAGTTGATCTCAAGATATGCACCACTATGGTATGCTATGTATGCTATGGAGTATGATCACTAAGGTGCACAAGTCACGCTGCGGCAATACTCAATGGCTAGTCTCGATGGGTAAGCAACGCAAAAGTAAGGCTATGTGGTTATCAATGCAATTGCGAGAGATGACAAAGATGTCGTCGAGGTTATCGCCCTTGACGATGATGAGTCCTTGCCAAGATGAGCGGTGGTGATGTTGACGTCGAACCGCACTCTATATAGCCAAACACAATAGGACACGGAACCACAACCCAAATTCTCAAAGACCAAAAGCGAAAATGTGGTAGCGGAAAGTGGAGGTGGTATAGCGGATGATGTGGTTTAAGCCCTAGGCAAAGATGCCGATGTTCGGAAAATTTGATTGTGTCAAAAGGTGGTGAAACCAAGGTGAGGACTTCGCACGCCGATAGCTTCAAACGGGCCAAAGAACACTCAAATCGGAGTTCGAGTTAAAAGTTATGATGAAAATGGTGAAAGTTGGAAGGCTGAATCTGTCGTGGCGGTAGTACCATTGGGAGGGCGGTAGTACCGCTCGTGTCGGGATTTTTCACTATTTCGCTGAATGGGGCTGGCGGTAGTGCCGACTCAGCGGTAGTACCGCTTAGGAGGGCGGTAGTGCCGCTCTCAGCAGTAGTACCGCTAGGAGGGCGGTAGTACCGCTTCGTGTCGGGATTTTCTCGATTTTTCAATCGCTGCACGATTTTGGGGCGAAATGGGTGATTTCGGGTCAAAATTCGATGGATTTTGTGGATGGAAAGAGGTGAAACTTGGAGAGATGCTAGATCGACTCGAAACCAAGCAAATCCACGGATCAAAATCAACAAAATTTCATCACACTAACAAATCACAAAAAATTTGGGGCTATTTTTGTGGGGAATTTTCGAATTAGGACAAAACAACAAAATCAAGCTAGAAAAAGAGGGTAGGGGCTCCAATAACGTGATCAACGTGGCTCATGATACCATGATGATGTAGGCGGAACCCTCGTGGGCGATCTTTCACGTTGGAGCGGATCCTACGGTGAATCACGAAGAACACGCGGAAGAACAAGAGGGAAAACACGGGGAAAACGAGAGGGAAATCACTGAACCGACAAGAGGTCAATCACACAAGTGCTAGATTATCGATCACATAGAGTGGCACAAGATCCAAGGACAACAAAGGTAAGGATACACGAGTAGCCGTTCTTCTCCGAGAGGAGGTCTTGATGGGGTCCACCCTAGTAGGGGGTCTTGAATCCGCTTGGGGGATCTTCTCCGTAGAGGTCCTGATCTCCGAGGAGAAGTAGCCAAGTGGATGAGCAAAGACTCTCACACCGAAAGATGAGCAAATCCCCAGCTAACCCTAGAAAGGATGAAGGGAGGGTCTATTTATAGTCTAGGACCTCCAAGGGGTAAGTTGGGGGCGAAACGAGTACATGGGCCTCGGCCCGAAACGCTGCACACAGGCAGGGCGGTAGTACCGTTCTACAGGGCGGTAGTACCGCTTTCAGCGGTAGTACCGCTTGGTGGGCGGTAGTACCGCTCTGACGCCGTTCGATTCCTGGAGTGTGTCGGGTTTTGCGGAAGTAGGCCGGATGGAGAGCGGTAGTACCGCTTGGCTCGGCTCAGCGGTAGTACCGCTTGGCTTGAGCGGTAGTACCGCTCGCTGGGCGGTAGTACCGCTTGGCTTGAGCGGTAGTACCGCTCCCTCTGGACTCTGCAGCTCCTCCTCTTGCTCTTGGTGTCCATCTTGGGCTGTAGCTTCTCCTAGGTTGGTTCCTTGGTACCTAAGCATGCACAACATTCCGGATTGAGGTAGTAGCCATGTCTCGAGAGGGTCATATGATATTTCACTAAGGAGAGAAGTCACCTCGGTCTCGAGAGCTCGAGCTCGTGCTCTAGTCATGGGTCCTCTTGGCTCTTGATGAGACGGTTGTGGATGCATGGGGATGATCGTGGATGCCCGCATCATCATCGATGCGGAGCATACCACGCTCATCCCCATGTACACTCCAACTACTCTCCAAGCCCCAAGAGGACATATGACGAGACCTCGACCATACGCCATAGGGCACAAGGTGAACTCACTCCTCTTCAACCGTCACTTTCCACATGTGAGACATGGCTACTACCTCATGCATGGACCTTGCATACACTCAGGTACAACCGAGACGACCATGGAGGATCCAAGGACCAAGGCCAAGCATGGAAGAGGAGAAGGAAGAAGAAGCTGGGAGCAAGCGGTACTACCGCCCGGCCCAGCGGGTACTACCGCTTATCATCACAAGCGGCACTACCGCTCTACATCCACTCCACTTCCGCAAAGTCCGACAAACTTCAGAGTTCGAGCGGCTCCAGAGCGGTACTACCGCCCATCATAGCGGTACTACCATTATGCTTGCGCGCCTCAAGCGGTACTACCACTCAAGGACCGGTACTACCGCCTGTCTCAGGCACAATGTATTGGGCCGAGCCTGTACCCTTCGCCTCACTTACCCCTTCGTGGCTTAGCACTATATATACCTCCACCTCCTCCTAGTTAGGGTTAGCGTTGATTTAGCTCATTAGATAGAGTCATTATCCATACCGGATCTACTCCACGAGAGAGACCGAGGCCCTCTTCGGAGAAGATCCACCTTGGATTCAAGACCTCCCTTTGCGGAGAAGACCATCATCAAGACCTCCTCACGGAGAAGAACGGCTACCGTTTGTATCGCCCTTTGTCGACCTTGAATCATGTATCTCCCTTTGTGTTCTTTGATCTAGCATTTGTGTGACCGATTCCTTGTTGGTTGAGTGTTTTCCTCGTTCCTCCCGTGATTTCCTCGTGTTCTTCCGCTCGTTCTTCGTGATTCCCCGTGAGGATCCGCTCCAACGTGAAAGATCGCCCACGTGGGGTTCCGCCCTACATCATCATCTCAAGTGTATGGTGCATTATCATGGCCCGTACCTACATCAGCTACGTCTTTGCGACAAGGTAACAATAAAGGTATTAATGATATAACTTCACATGAGAATGATGCATCCCTAGTTAACTTGAATGCATCATGTGTTGAGTTAACTGGTGATTTGAGCACATCACCTATTTTAGAGAATCTTGATACTATCATGAATGCGTCATGTGATCAAACAACTGAAATACCAACAATTTTGAGTGCACCCATTGAATTAACTATTGATGCAAAAGAATCAATGTTTAATCATTTTGATATGACCTCTAATCTTGGTGATGATTACGTGTCGAATGACTTATTGCATGTTTGCTTATTTAAGCATGTTGTAGCATGTAAACTTGATGCAAGTAAGGTTTATTCACCAATGTTGGGATGGTTTAATGATGAACATTGTCAATCTTTTGAAATGAATAAGAGCTTCCCTTATATGTGCAAACTGAGTTGTAATATTTTCATGCCTTCTACTTCTTGTGATAATGTTTTGGCTTTAGATTTTATGAACTATGCAAGCTACTCATCTATTCATGTGTCATATGTGCAAAAATCAAGGGAAGTAAAAATGGATGACATATACATATACAACATGTACACCTTGTCTCTTTTGTTAGCCATATTTCAGACTAAGGAACGCCGAGGACGGCTTTGTTTTCAAGAAGGGGAGGATGATGAGGACATGATTACCTTGGATACGACCAAAATATTGCATACATGTATATTTGTGAGGTGATTTCTAATGCAAACTATGCAATAATTTATTTATGTCATCCAGACAAAAATACTTCACAAACTTTTGTGCCATGTCTAATTGCAGGTGTATTGAACATTTGTACAATCCACATATGAAGATAAGGGAGAAAGAGATGTTTACCTGCTGTTCAAAAGTTCTCTCACGTCACTTTTGGCCCAAGAGAAGATAGAGTCCAAGTCTCTCACGTTCGGACTCAGATTCGATCTGCAGACAGACATACCGACTCAAAGCGTCAATAGCTTTTTCATCCGGACTCCAAATTGGGTGATTCTTTTTGTTGGAAAATAGATTTCGTGCACCTTCCAACCCAACTGGATTCACCTTCAAATTCGTCCGAGCGTTGAGTATGGACGAAACAATCTGATGCTGCAGCAGAATCCGACACGAGCGGTACTACCGCCTTTCCAAGCGGTACTACCGCTTAGCACCTCAAGCGGTACTACCGCCTTCCAAGCGGCACTACCGCCTCTCCAGAGCCAGATTTTGCGAAAAAACCCGACACAAGCGGTACTACCGCCCGTTCCAAGCGGTACTACCGCTTCTTAGCGGTACTACCGCCCTCCCCAGCAGTACTACCGCCCTAGCCAGCTTCAGCCTTCCGACTTTCACCGTTTCGGCCATAACTAATTCATCCGGAGTCCGATTTTGACGTTCTTTAGCTCGTTTTGAAGCTATTGACATCCCCCTTCCAATAAAAATACTACCATCACCATTTGACTCCATCAAATTTTGTGAACTTTGGCATCTTTGCCTAGGGCTTCCGCCACATCGTCTCGCATAACCACCACCGACTTCCGCAACCTAACCAATTTTGTTCCCCATAGCATTAGTGGTTGCTTGAGTAGTGATTCGAGTCTCCTAAGGTGTTTCGGCTACTTAGGGACGATTGCTTCTTCATCAACTACCACCACCACTTCCACATAAACTTGCCCACCATACACTTCCGACAACCCAACTTAACCCAATTGTTGATTGAGCTTTTTCGAGTTGTGGCTTGTGTCTCCTAAGGTGTTTCGGCTACTTAGGGACGGCAACTTCAACTCCGACACGTGTATAGCCCATCATTCCACTTCCGCATTGCCAAGTGCAAACCACCACCGCTTTCCGCTACCACCACTTTGACAATTGACGTTTGAGATTTTGAGTTCGCGGTTTTCCCGTTTCCTAAGGTGTTTTGGCTACTTAGGGACGAGTCTCCATCATCTTGGTATCTACATCAAGAACACCGCTACTCATCATCGCCGGACGGTAACCTCCATATCATCTTGGTATCGTGGTATCCCTCCATTGTATATTCCCCTTACCATTGCACTGTTAACCCCTAGCCTTACTTTTGCGTTACTTGCCTATCGAGACTAGCCATTTGAGTATTGCCGGCAACGTTACTTGTGCACATTAGTGATCTACACCATCCATTGCATACATACCATATCATCTTGGTATCATCATATCATCTTGTGTCACAAGTTTGTTCCCGCATACACACAATTGCTATCTTGGTTTGTGCATTGTGCAAAGTGGCCATAGAAAAAAAAAGAAATAAAGCTTTTAAGCAAAAGAAAGAGAGCAAAGAAGCTTGTAAGCAAGTGCCATAGCATCATACCACATTGCATATAAAATTATCATATCCGATCATCTTGGATCATCTTGAGAGAAACACCGGGAACCATACATACATAGCATACTTGGGATAGAAGTTTATCCATTTTGCATCTTATAGGTTGTGCACAAGTGTCGTATCCGCCTATTGAGCAATCTTGGTAGCGTCTCTCTTGAGTTGTGCAACACGAGCGTTTTCCGTGGATTCCACATTTTGTGCTCATTCCTTGGTTGCACGACCCCATTTATCTATCCGTGTGTCTGTGTTTCCGTGTGCCATTCTTTGCTATTGGTCCATTTGTTTCACTTGCGAATTTGTGAATCTCTTTCAACATTATTGACTCTTGCTAACATTTTGCATTAAATTTTTGTGTGCCACTATCCTCACCGAGCTCCTCCATAAGCTTTACTTGTGTAGGTGTGAGAACCGACAAGGATTGGTACCAATAGTGCTATTTCATTGTCCGCATTTGAGTGAACTTGATTCATTTTCAACATCGGTCAAGGTACATTGGTATAAGTTCTTCTCTTTCTCCCACTCATATTTGCTCGAGTCTTGTGATGGATAGGCAAGGCATTTCATCTCCGGTCTTCGACAACAACGACGGCGTGAACAACTACATCACCAAAGCGTCTCTCTTGATCTACAACGACAAGTGCAAGGCACACAATCAAGATTGCGAGAGCGATCGAGAACATCTCCATCGACATTCATCACTACGAAGCAAGGAGAAGGGACTACTTGACAAGAAGCTTGCCACACATAAAGAGGAGCAAGATGCAAGGATGGAGGAGATTCGGCCTTGATCAAGTCTTCTTCCCTTCGTCATCTTCCAGACGGCGACGCTCAAGCCACAAGTCTTGGGCGCCTAAGCGATGCAAGTGCAAATCGTCCTCGTCCACATCTACATGGCGACCACCATCACGTTTGTGATCCACGTCGTAATGAAGGGCAAGTCACCTCCAAGCATCATGTGCACGATGACGACGAACGACATCTTCTACGAGCTCAAACATGACAACGACACCATCATCATGAAGATGCTCCACAAGCGCAAATGCACAAGTCCCAACATGCCAAGTCGAAGCTTCATAAGCACAAGAGAAGACCGCGAGACGACCACCACCAAGACGGCGCTACGGCTACATCTACCACTTCGGCATCTTCGCCAAGTGTTCTCAAGGCATCTTCGCCTTTGACGTCGGCATCTTCGCCTACTTCCCACGTGTACGCCTACATCGACTTCATCAAGTCCAAGGCGACCACCTCTGAAGCGAGGGCGACACTTCCATCTTCTAAGCCCTCAAGGAAGATGGCCGAGCATGGGAAACTCCCTTCGGTCATGGAGACGAGCTATGAGGTGCCACATCATATGGGCCTCCAACACCAAGACGGTGACAAGACGGTCGAGCAAGGGCCATCCCCTTCGACCACGGCGACGAGCGCGAACCTCTTCAACAACATGAAGACAACGCCCACATTGGACTCATACTCCGAGTCAAGCTACGAGACCGCGCAAGGAGACATTTGCACCTACATCTCTCTGACACCCACATATGTCGAGATGCCCCAATTGCCATGTGAGGAGAGCCACCACCCCATGAGTGACATGAGTGACTCCACCATACGTGACATTGTGATAGAGGCAAAGGTGTCCCGTCTTTCGATGAGATGTGGTTTTCGCTTTGGAGGAAGTCGACTTTGACGATCCGACTACGAACGTGCGGGGACGTCGCGCCTTAGCAATCGCTAAACCAACTCCGAGAGGTTATTGACCGCACCGGAGCACGATCAACCTGACCACGAGGGTCTGTTTCCTGCGAGCAAACGAAGAACAAGCAAGAAACTGAGATTGCAATCTGGATATTGCGAATATAAGATGAAAGCTTTATTGGTCAAGGTGGGGTTCTGTGACGCCTTTGTCTGGTCGTTGAACACAAACGAAGTACGCGAAGTTGCAGCTATGGCGAACTTTTAATCTAAACAAAACCCAAGGTCTAAACGGTGCCCTAAGGGCTGTATATATGGAGGAAGAGGGGGAATTTCGTGGCCCTTGGTGGAGGGTCCAAATCAACCCTAACTCTTGTTTCCCACACATACGGACTCTAAAACAGCCTATACTTAAGTATTTCAAAATTACATGGGCCTGGCCCACTAATAAGGTGACGAGCACCTAGAATAGCCTCGGGACGACATTTATGAAGTAGCGTCTTGTATATTTCGTCCAAGGCTTCATGCACCCATTATGGTGGCTTCAACGTCCTGAAATCATCACTTGTAACTCCGTTCTTGTTCCCCTTAGCATGGCATTATCTCCATGCTTGTTCATGCTCCAATGTCCATCCTTCTCCAAGCTAGGGCCTTCATTTGTAAGCAAAACAAATGTATCCAATTTAGGCAGCATCATATTCTCATGAACATTAGAATCATTACCAAGAAACGAAAGTACCGATAATTTAATTGGCGTCATGCGAGCTCTAGTAATTGGTCCAAGATATGTAGCAGCAGGGCTGTGGGTGTAACAATGGTATTTATGTCCTCATCATCCTCCCTTCTTGAAATGAAGTCGCCCTCGACGAAGCTCATATTCCTCACCCAAATAAGGCTTCAAATCTGCAATGTTAAAAGTGGGACTAACCCCAAAATCTGCAGGCAGCTCAAGTTTATATGCATTATCATTTATTTTCTCTAACACCTTAAATGGACCATCAACACGTGGCATTAGCTTTGATTTGCAAATTAGGAAACCTATCCTTACGCAAATGTAACCAAACAAGATCTCCAGTGCAAAGACAACATGTTTTCTACCCTTATCTCCAGAAGTTTATATTTAGCATTCATACGCTCAATGTTTTCCTTAGTTATCTCATGCATTTTAAAATCAATTCAGCACGTTCTTTAGCATCAAAATTAACCTTCTCCGAAGATGGAAGAGGCAACAAATCAATAGGTGCACGTGGTAGGAAGCCATACACAATTTCAAAAGGGCACATCTTAGTAGTAGAATGCAATGAACGATTATAAGCAAATTCAATATGAGGCAAGCATTCTTCCCACATTTTCTTATTATTCTTCAAAACAGCCCTAAGCATAGTAGACAATGTTCTATTGACTACTTCAGTATATCCATCAGTTTGGGGTGACAAGTAGTACTAAAAAGCAGTTTAGTCCCCAACTTAGCCCATAAACATCTCCAAAAGTGGCTAAGAAATTTAGTATCACGATCTGAAACAATAGTATTTGGCACACCATGCAAGCGAATAATTTCACGAAAGAACAAATCAGCAACATTAACAAAGATCATCGCTTTTATGACATGGTATAAAGTGTGCCATTTTCGAGAATCTATCCACGACAACAAATATGCTATCCTCCCTTCTTTGTTCGAGGTAAACCTAAAACAAAGTCCATAGATATATCCTCCCAAGGAACACTAGGCACAGCAAAGGCATATATAAACCATGAGGATTGAGTCGTGACTTAGCTTTTTGACATGTAGTGCAGCGAGCAACAAAACGCTCAACATCCCGTCTCATCTTTGGCCAAAAGAAATGTGTAGCAAGTATATCCTCCGTCTTCTTGACGCCAAAGTGTCCCATTAATCCTCCTCCATGCGCCTCCTGCAACAACAAAAGACGAACAGAGCTAGCAGGAATGCATAGCTTGTTAGCACGGAACACAAAACCATCATTAATAACGAACTTGTTCTATGTTCTTCCTTCTTTACAATTCTGCATTACATCTTTAAAATCAGCATCATGCACATATTGATCTTTGATGGTCTCCAAACCAAATATTTTGAAGTCAAGTTGTGAAAGCATAGTATAGCGACGAGACAAAGCATCAAGCAATAACATTTTCTTTACCCTTCTTGTGTTTAATGACATAAGGGAAAGTCTCAATGAATTCAACCCATTTAGCATGTCTACGATTCAGTTTAGCTTGACTTTTAATATGTTTCAAAGATTCATGATCAGAATGTATAACAAATTCTTTGGGCCATAAATAATGTTGCCATGTCTCTAAAGTCCGAACAAGAGCATATAATTCTTTGTCATAAGTAGAATAGTTCAGACTAGGCCCACTCAATTTTTCGAGAAAAGTATGCAACAGGTTTGCCATCTTGTAATAACACACCTCCTAATCCAATTCCACTAGCATCACATTCAAGCTCAAAAGTCTTATTAAAGTCGAAGTTGGAGTAAAGGAGCATGTGTCAACTTATCTTTCAATACCGTGAAGGCTTCTTCCTGTGCGGTACCCCAAACAAAAGGCACATCCTTCTTTGTAAGCTCATTGAGAGGTGCAGCAATGGTGCTAAAGTCTCTCACAAAACGCCTATAGAAACCAGCGAGTCCAAGAAAACTCCTCACTTGTGTGACCGCTTTGGGCTGCGCCAACTCTCAATAGCTTCAATCTTGGCTTTATCAACTTCAATTCCTGTGGAGTAACAACATAGCCAAGAAAAGATACTCGGTCGGTGCAAAAGGTGCACTTCCCAAGGTTACCAAACAAACGTGCATCACGTAGAGCATTAAAAACAGCACGTAAATGTTCCAAATGTTCTTCCAAAGATTTGCTATAAATCAGTATATCATCAAAGTAAACTACCACAAATCGTCCAATGAAAGCACGTAAAACTTCGTTCATTAATCTCATGAAAGTACTAGGTGCATTAGTTAACCCAAAAGGCATGACTAACCACTCATATAATCCAAACTTAGTTTTAAATGCTGTTTTCCATTCATCTCCCAATTTCATACGAATTTGATGGTATCCACTACGCAAATCAACTTTGGAGAATATTGTAGAGCCACTCAATTCATCAAGCATATCATCTAGCCTAGGAATAGGATGACGATAACGAATAGTAATATTATTAATGCCTCTACAATCAACACACATACGCCGACGTACCATCCTTTTTAGGCACTAGTATAATAGGAACAGCACAAGGACTAAGAGATTCGCGTATATAACCTTTGTCGAGCAGCTCCTGTACTTGACGCATAATCTCCTTCGCCTCCTCTGGATTGGTACGGTATGGTGCGCGGTTGGGTAGCGATGCACCGGAATTAAGTCAATTTGATGCTCAATCCCTCGAATAGGTGGTAATCCGGTGGCACGTCTTGTGGGAAGACGTCGTGAACTCCCCGCAAAATGTTAGTGACAGCAGAGGGCAAAGAGGAAGGCACGTCCTCGAATGAAAATAATGCCTCTTTGCACACAAAAGCATAGCAAACAGATTTGCTAGAATCTAGCTCATCAATATCAGATTTGGTGGCAAATAAACATGCACTTTTCAGTTTAATTTCAGAAGCAACATTAGATGGTTTATTATTAGGCTTCATTTGTTGCTCAAATTCTTTTGCCACAATCTGATTTTCACTCTTATTTTTCTCCTGTTTTGCTTTATTAGCTCTATTAATATCATCTTTCAAAATGGAATCAGGAGTCATAGGAAGCAAAGTAATATTTTTATCCTTGTGAACAAGAGTATACTGATTGTTTCTACCATGGTGTACAGAATTTTATCAAATTGCCATGGTCTACCAAGTAATAAGGAACATGCTTGCATAGGTACCACATCACAATCAACATAATCAGCATATGTAGAGATACTAAAATGCACACGAACAAAGACGTGTTACCTTAACCTTGCCGCTATTGTTGAACCATTGGATGTAGTAAGGATGTGGATGTGGTCTTGTGGTGAGAGAAAGCTTCTCCACCATATCCATGCTAGCCAAGTTGTTGCAGCTCCTCCATCTATGATGACGCCTTGAATAGAACGTTCCTTCACAACTCCCTTTGTATGGAACAAGTTATGCCTCTGATTTTGCTCAGCTTGTGTAACCTGCACACTCAAAACACGTTGAGCAACTAAACATTCATACCATCGGCATCTTCAGAGCCATGTATTGCGTCTCAAGATCAGAATCATCTCCACCGTGTTCTTCATGTGTAATAAGAGCCAAAGTCTCTTCATCATAGTCAATAGCGGACTCATACCCACCATCCTTGATGAGGACATCAATACCATTGTTACACCCACAGCCCCTACTGCTACATATACTGGACCAATTACTAGAGCTCGCGCACGCCAATTAAATTATCAGGTACTTTCGTTTCTTGGTAATGATTCTAATGTTCATGAGAATATGATGCTGCCTAAATTGGATACATTTGTTTTGCTTACAAATGAAGGCCCTAGCTTGGAGAAGGATGGACATTGGAGCAAGAACAAGCATGGAGATAATGCCATGCGCAAGGAGAACAAGAACGGAGTTACAAGTGATGATTCCAGGACTTTGAAGCCACCCTAATGAGTGCATGAGGCCTTGGACGAAATATACAAGATGCCACTTCATAATATTCGTCCATAGGCTATTCTAGGTGCTCGTCACCTTATTATTGGGCCAGGCCCATGTAATTTCGAAATACTTAAGTATAGGCTGTTTTAGAGTCCGTATGTGTGGGGAAACAAGAGTTAGGGTTGATTTGGACCCCTCCACCAAGGGCCACGAAATTCCCCCTCTTCCTCCATATATACAGCCCTTAGGGCACCGTTTAGACCTTGGGTTTTGTTTAGATTAAAAGTTCGCCATAGCTGCAACTTCGTGCTTCTTTTTGTGTTCAACGACCGGCACAAAGGCGCCACAGAACCCCACCTTGATCAATAAAGCTTTCATCTTATATTCGCAATATCCAGATTGCAATCTCAGTTTCTTGCTTGTTCTTCGTTTGCTCGCAGGAAACAGGCCCTCGTGGTCGTTGATCGTGCTCGGCGTGGTCAATAACCCTCGGAAGTTGGTTTAGCGATTGCTAAAGGCGCGACGTCTCGCACGTTCCGTAGTCGGATCGTCAAGGTCGACTCCCACAGAAACGATAGCCACCATCTCATCGAAACATCGGGACACCTTTGCCTCTATCAAGTGGTATCAGATTTTCAGGTTGCTCGGTGAGATTTTACAGTTTTTCGTAGATTAGATCGAGTCTGTTCTTCATACCTAAAGTCCACGAAAAAGCCACACAAAAAAAAATAGGGTTAGTTCATCATATCCGAACCAATCTGAGCCTTTGCATAATCTTTTTAGGGTTTTTGCTTTGTTGAATTTGCGGTTGCATCGTCGTGTCAAGTTGCTGGTCTTAGAGTCTAGTCTTTTAGAGTTTCGAGTTCTGGTCATAAGTTGTCACGCCGCCGCACATCATCATCATCGCCTTGCCATCTACCACCATTGCTTATCCGCCACCGCCTCAATCCGTATCCATATACCACCACCAATCCGTATCCATATACCACCACCAATCAGATCCATATTCCACCACCGCTGCCATATACCACCACCATATATCCACCACCAATCCGAGTTCTTCTCATATTAGGTTTGTTTTCGAGATCCATCTAGTTTCCGATTCGTGTTTCCTTGCCGGAGTAGGTTTCGGAAAAAAAAAATTCCGTTTAGGCCCAAAATTTTCCAAAACGCACTTGTCGAAAAAATTTTCGCTATCCTATTTTAGGTGTTTCTAAGTGGATTGAGACAATCGCCGTTATAGAAAGTTTTTTGACCCGTTTCAGTTTTTGGGTCCGGCGAAATAAAAAAAAATTTTTGGTCGAAAAATTTCGTGCCCATCCTGTCAGTTTGACCTGGGAAGAGTTTTGAGACACTCGCCATTATAGTGATTTTTCGCAAAAAAAAAAGCAGCGCAAAAAAAAAGCAGCGCAAAAAAAAAAGCGAAATTTTTTTTTCCAGAGTGTGCTTTTCCGTTGTTTCCGTGCAGCGCCGTGATTTTGTTAGTGTTCTAGGCTCGCGTCTCTAGCACGGTCTAGCCTAGGACCAGCACAGTACCGTCGTTGAGCGTTTATTCAACTTTGCACCTCTGAATTTATTATTGCTAACCTTTTTTTTGCTACCATATTATAAGCCTTCCCAGCTCCACATACATCTACATCGTGCGTTTGACTCTCCCTGGTAATCGCTCTATCCAAGCTTTGAGAGTTTTGACTACATCGGTTGCCGATCACCGCCTTCTTTGGTAAGAACTGGTAAGAATTTGAGATTTGCTTGACGGATTTGTGATCGTCCACCACACCACCACCACCACTTCCTAGTAGTCTGTCAATCATATTCTTGTGTGTTTCTATTGTTGCTAACCATGGCAGGATTACAAGCCGACGAGACCGACCGGGAGAACATGACAAACAAAGCGCTACATGATAAGTTTCAACAAATGATGAGTGGGCAGGTGGACGATGTGCTAAATAGATTTGAAGAGGCCATGGAGAAGATAGATGGCATTGAGAAGGCGTTGAAACAAAGCTCGATAACAAGTTTAATGAATTGCTCGCATGCGTCTACCACCACCACCACCGGCTGCACCTAACGCACCTCTACTACAACAACACGGACTACCTCCACATCGCTAAACAGCCCTCCGCCGAGCTTCCCGTGTCCCTCTTCACCTGGCCAAGCTGCTTGGTGCTGCTGTGTGATACTACGTGGCTCCTGCTGCTGCGGTGGGGAGGATGATTATGTGAGAGCTTACGAGGATGAGGTTGATCAACATCGAACTACGTGCAACCACCAGCACCACAACCACCAGGTCGTCCACATGCAAATAATGGCAATGTTCGGCTCCCCTTCAGTGCGAGATCATGACCATCTCCCTAAACTGAAATTGAATATTCCACCATTTGAGGGTAGATATGTTCCTGATATATATCTTACTTGGGAATTAGAAACTGAACAACGATTTACATGTTTACAATATCCCGAGGAGAGACGTGTTCTGCTGCTGTTTGTGCTTTCACTAGCTTTGCATGTGTTTGGTGGTCCGAACATTGTAGATTATATCCTGTTCCAGCTACTTGGGCTGCTTTGAAAACTGCTATGCGTACTCGTTGGGTTCCACCATATTATCAGCGTGAATTACTTCAAAATTGCAGCGCTTAAGACAAGGAAAAATTCAGTGAAGAATATTATCGGGAATTACAAACTGGCTTGATTAGATGTGGTATTGTTGAGGAGAATGAAGCTATGCTTGCACGTTTTCTGGGTGGATTAAATAGAGAGATTCAGACCATTCTAGACTACAAGGATTATAATAATATCACTCGATTATTCCATCTTGCTTGTAAAGCTGAACGTGAAGTGCATGATCGACAGGCCTTGGCACGGACTAACTTTTCTGCAGGTCGACCTTCATCATGGACACCACGTGCATCATCTACTTCCACACGTTCTACTACACCGGCACCTCCGTCGGCTGCCACCTCCAACCGTGATACAAGAAAGCAGGCACAACCACCACTATCTGCCAAGAGTACACCTGGGCCTACACAGAGCTCTTCTTCTTCCATGGCGTCAACAGGGCACACAAGTGATATTATTTGTCGTCGTTGTAAGGGAAGAGGACATTTTGCGAGAGAATGCCAATCTCAGCGTGTGATGATTGCTACTGAGGATGGTGGGTATGAGTCTGCTAGTGACTATGATGAAGAGACTTTGGCTCTTATTACACATGAAGAACACGGTGGAGATGATTCTGATCTTGAGACACAATACATGGCTGTCAAGATGCCGACAGGTATGAATGTTTAGTTGCTCAACGTGTTTTGAGTGTGCAGGTTACACAAGCTGAGCAAAATCAGAGGCATAACTTGTTCCATACAAAGGGAGTTGTGAAGGAACGTTCTATTCAAGGTCATCATAGATGGAGGAGCTGCAACAACTTGGCTAGCATGGATATGGTGGAGAAGCTTTCTCTCACCACAAGACCACATCCACATCCTTACTACATCCAATGGTTCAACAACAGCGGCAAGGTTAAGGTAACACGTCTGTTCGTGTGCATTTTAGTATCTCTACATATGCTGATTATGTTGATTGTGATGTGGTACCTATGCAAGCATGTTCCTTATTACTTGGTAGACCATGGCAATTTGATAAAATTCATACACCATGGTAGAAACAATCAGTATACTCTTGTTCACAAGGATAAAAATATTACTTTGCTTCCTATGACTCTGATTCCATTTTGAAAGATGATATTAATAGAGCTAATAAAGCAAAACAGGAGAAAATAAGAGTGAAAATCAGATTGTGGCAAAAGAATTTGAGCAACAAATGAAGCCTAATAATAAACCATCTAATGTTGCTTCTGAAATTAAACTGAAAAGTGCATGTTTATTTGCCACCAAATCTGTTTGCTATGCTTTTGTGTGCAAAGAGGCATTATTTTCATTCGAGGACGTGCCTTCCTCTTTGCCCCTCGCTGTCACTAACATTTTGCAGGAGTTCACGACGTCTTCCCACAAGACGTGCCACCGGATTACCACCTATTCGAGGATTGAGCATCAAATTGACTTAATTCCCGGTGCATCGCTACCAACCGCGCACCATACCGTACCAATCCGGAGGAGACGAAGGAGATTATCGTCAAGTACAGGAGCTGCTCGACAAAGGTTATATACGCGAATCTCTTAGTCCTTGTGCTGTTCCTATTATACTAGTGCCTAAAAAGGATGGTACGTCACAGTATGTGTGTTGATTGTAGAGGCATTAATAATATTACTATTTGTTATCGTCATCCTATTCCTAGGCTAGATGATATGCTTGATGAATTGAGTGGCTCTACAATATTCTCCAAAGTTGATTTATGTAGTGGATACCATCAAATTCGTATGAAATTGGGAGATGAATGGAAAACAGCATTTAAAACTAAGTTTGGATTATATGAGTGGTTAGTCATGCCTTTTGGGTTAACTAATGCACCTAGTACTTTCATGAGATTAATGAACGAAGTTTTACGTGCTTTCATTGGACGATTTGTGGTAGTTTACTTTGATGATATACTGATTTATAGCAAATCTTTGGAAGAACATTTGGAACATTTACGTGCTGTTTTTAATGCTCTACGTGATGCACGTTTGTTTGGTAACCTTGGTAAGTGCACCTTTTGCACCGACCGAGTATCTTTTCTTGGCTATGTTGTTACTCCACGAGAATTGAAGTTGATAAAGCCAAGATTGAAGCTATTGAGAGTTGGCCGTAGCCCAAAACGGTCACACAAGTGAGGAGTTTTCTTGGACTCGCTGGTTTCTATAGGCGTTTTGTGAGAGACTTTAGCACCATTGCTGCACCTCTCAATGAGCTTACAAAGAAGGATGTGCCTTTTGTTTGGGGTACCGCACAGGAAGAAGCCTTCACGGTATTGAAAGATAAGTTGACACATGCTCCTTTACTCCAACTTCCTGACTTTAATAAGACTTTTGAGCTTGAATGTGATGCTAGTGGAATTGGATTAGGAGGTGTGTTATTACAAGATGGCAAACCTGTTGCATACTTTTCTGAAAAATTGAGTGGGCCTAGTCTGAACTATTCTACTTATGACAAAGAATTATATGCTCTTGTTCGGACTTTAGAGACATGGCAACATTATTTATGGCCCAAAGAATTTGTTATACATTCGATCATGAATCTTTGAAACATATTAAAAGTCAAGCTAAACTGAATCGTAGACATGCTAAATGGGTTGAATTCATTGAGACTTTCCTTATGTCATTAAACACAAGAAGGGTAAAGAAAATGTTATTGCTTGATGCTTTGTCTCGTCGATATACTATGCTTTCACAACTTGACTTCAAAATATTTGGTTTGGAGACCATCAAAGATCAATATGTGCATGATGCTGATTTTAAAGATGTAATGCAGAATTGTAAAGAGGGAAGAACATGGAACAAGTTCGTTATTAATGATGGTTTTGTGTTCCGTGCTAACAAGCTATGCATTCCTGCTAGCTCTGTTCGTTTTTTGTTGTTGCAGGAGGCGCATGGAGGAGGATTAATGGGACACTTTGGCGTGAAGAAGACGGAGGATATACTTGCTACACATTTCTTTTGGCCAAAGATGAGACGGGATGTTGAGCGCTTTGTAGCTCGCTGCACTACATGTCAAAAAGCTAAGTCACGACTCAATCCTCATGGTTTATATATGCCTTTGCTCGTGCCTAGTGTTCCTTGGGAGGATATATCTATGGACTTTGTTTTAGGTTTACCTCGAACAAAGAAGGGAGGATAGCATATTTGTTGTCGTGGATAGATTCTCGAAAATGGCACACTTTATACCATGTCATAAAAGCGATGATCTTTGTTAATGTTGCTGATTTGTTCTTTCGTGAAATTATTCGCTTGCATGGTGTGCCAAATACTATTGTTTCAGATCGTGATACTAAATTTCTTAGCCACTTTTGGAGATGTTTATGGGCTAAGTTGGGGACTAAACTGCTTTTTAGTACTACTTGTCACCCCAAACCGATGGACAAACTGAAGTAGTCAATAGAACATTGTCCACTATGCTTAGGGCTGTTTTGAAGAATAATAAGAAAATGTGGGAAGAATGCTTGCCTCATATTGAATTTGCTTATAATCGTTCATTGCATTCTACTACTAAGATGTGCCCTTTTGAAATTGTGTATGGCTTCCTACCTCGTGCACCTATTGATTTGTTGCCTCTTCCATCTTCGGAGAAGGTTAATTTTGATGCTAAAGAACGTGCTGAATTGATTTTAAAAGTGCATGAGATAACTAAGGAAAACATTGAGCGTATGAATGCTAAATATAAACTTGTTGGAGATAAGGGTAGAAAACATGTTGTCTTTGCACCGGAGATCTTGTTTGGTTACATTTATGTAAGGATAGGTTTCCTAATTTGCGCAAATCAAAGCTAATGCCACGTGTCTTGATGGTCCATTTAAGGTGTTAGAGAAAATAAATGATAATGCATATAAACTTGAGCTGCCTGCAGATTTTGGGGTTAGTCCCACTTTTAACATTGCAGATTTGAAGCCTTATTTGGGTGAGGAATATGAGCTTCCGTCGAGGACGACTTCATTTCAAGAAGGGGAGGATGATGAGGACATCAATACCATTGTTACACCCACAGCCCCTCTTGCTACATATCTTGGACCAATTACTAGAGCTCATGCGACGCCAATTAAATTATCGTACTTTCGTTTCTTGGTAATGATTCTAATGTTCATGAGAATATGATGCTGCCTAAATTGGATACATTTGTTTTGCTTACAAATGAAGGCCCTAGCTTGGAGAAGGATGGACATTGGAGCAAGAACAAGCATGGAGATAATGCCATGCGCAAGGAGAACAAGAACGGAGTTACAAGTGATGATTCCAGGACTTTGTGATAGAGGCAAAGGTGTCCCGTCTTTCGATGAGATGTTGGTTTTCGCTTTGGAGGAAGTCGACTTTGACGATCCGACTACTTAACGTCGAGGACGCCGCGCCTTAGCAATCGCTAAACCAACTCCGAGAGGTTATTGACCACGCCGAGCACGATCAACCTGACCACGAGGGTCTGGTTTCCTGCGAGCAAACGAAGAACAAGCAAGAAACTGAGATTGCAATCTGGATATTGCGAATATAAGATGAAAGCTTTATTGATCAAGGTGGGGTTCTGTGACGCCTTTGTCCGTCGTTGAACACAAACGGCACGCGAAGTTGCAGCTATGGCGAACTTTTAATCTAAACAAAACCCAAGGTCTAAACGGTGCCCTAAGGGCTGTATATATGGAGGAAGAGGGGGGGAATTTCGTGGCCCTTGGTGGAGGGGTCCGAAATCAACCCTAACTCTTGTTTCCCCACACATACGGACTCTAAAAACAGCCTATACTTAAGTATTTCGAAATTACATGGGCCTGGCCCACTAATAAGGTGACGCAGCACCTAGAATAGCCTCGGGACGACATTTATGAAGTAGCATCTTGTATATTTCGTCCAAGGCTTCATGCATCCATTATGGTGGCTTCAAAGTCCTGAAATCATCACTTGTAACTCCGTTCTTGTTCCCTTGCATGGCATTATCTCCATGCTTGTTCTTGCTCCAATGTCCATCCTTCTCCAAGCTAGGGCCTTCATTTGTAAGCAAAACAAATGTATCCAATTTAGGCAGCATCATATTCTCATGAACATTAGAATCATTACCAAGAAACGAAAGTACCGATAATTTAATTGGCGTCATGTGAGCTCTAGTAATTGGTCCAAGATATGTAGCAGTAGGGGCTGTGGGTGTAACAATGGTATTGATGTCCTCATCATCCTCCCTTCTTGAAATGAAGTCGCCCTCGACGAAGCTCATATTCCTCACCCAAATAAGGCTTCAAATCTGCAATGTTAAAAGTGGGACTAACCCCAAAATCTGCAGGCAGCTCAAGTTTATATGCATTATCATTTATTTTCTCTAACACCTTAAATGGACCATCAAGACGTGGCATTAGCTTTGATTTGCGCAAATTAGGAAACCTATCCTTACGCAAATGTAACCAAACAAGATCTCCAGTGCAAAGACAACATGTTTTCTACCCTTATCTCCAACAAGTTTATATTTAGCATTCATACGCTCAATGTTTTCCTTAGTTATCTCATGCATTTTAAAATCAATTCAGCACGTTCTTTAGCATCAAAATTAACCTTCTCCAAGATGGAAGAGGCAACAAATCAATAGGTGCACGAGGTAGGAAGCCATACACAATTTCAAAAGGGCACATCTTAGTAGTAGAATGCAATGAACGATTATAAGCAAATTCAATATGAGGCAAGCATTCTTCCCACATTTTCTTATTATTCTTCAAAACAGCCCTAAGCATAGTAGACAATGTTCTATTGACTACTTCAGTTTGTCCATCAGTTTGGGGTGACAAGTAGTACTAAAAGCAGTTTAGTCCCCAACTTAGCCCATAAACATCTCCAAAAGTGGCTAAGAAATTTAGTATCACGATCTGAAACAATAGTATTTGGCACACCATGCAAGCGAATAATTTCACGAAAGAACAAATCAGCAACATTAACAAAGATCATCGCTTTTATGACATGGTATAAAGTGTGCCATTTTCGAGAATCTATCCACGACAACAAATATGCTATCCTCCCTTCTTTGTTCGAGGTAAACCTAAAACAAAGTCCATAGATATATCCTCCCAAGGAACACTAGGCACGAGCAAAGGCATATATAAACCATGAGGATTGAGTCGTGACTTAGCTTTTTGACATGTAGTGCAGCGAGCAACAAAACGCTCAACATCCCGCCTCATCTTTGGCCAAAAGAAATGTGTAGCAAGTATATCCTCCGTCTTCTTCACGCCAAAGTGTCCCATTAATCCTCCTCCATGCGCCTCCTGCAACAACAAAAGACGAACAGAGCTAGCAGGAATGCATAGCTTGTTAGCACGAACACAAAACCATCATTAATAACGAACTTGTTCCATGTTCTTCCTCTTTACAATTCTGCATTACATCTTTAAAATCAGCATCATGCACATATTGATCTTTGATGGTCTCCAAACCAAATATTTTGAAGTCAAGTTGTGAAAGCATAGTATATCGACGAGACAAAGCATCAAGAATAACATTTTCTTTACCCTTCTTGTGTTTAATGACATAAGGAAAGTCTCAATGAATTCAACCCATTTAGCATGTCTACGATTCAGTTTAGCTTGACTTTTAATATGTTTCAAAGATTCATGATCAGAATGTATAACAAATTCTTTGGGCCATAAATAATGTTGCCATGTCTCTAAAGTCCTAACAAGAGCATATAATTCTTTGTCATAAGTAGAATAGTTCAGACTAGGCCCACTCAATTTTTCGAAAAGTATGCAACAGGTTTGCCATCTTGTAATAACACACCTCCTAATCCAATTCCACTAGCATCACATTCAAGCTCAAAAGTCTTATTAAAGTCGAAGTTGGAGTAAAGGAGCATGTGTCAACTTATCTTTCAATACCGTGAAGGCTTCTTCCCATGCGGTACCCCAAACAAAAGGCACATCCTTCTTTGTAAGCTCATTGAGAGGTGCAGCAATGGTGCTAAAGTCTCTCACAAAACGCCTATAGAAACCAGCGAGTCCAAGAAAACTCCTCACTTGTGTGACCGCTTTGGGCTGCGCCAACTCTCAATAGCTTCAATCTTGGCTTTATCAACTTCAATTCCTGTGGAGTAACAACATAGCCAAGAAAAGATACTCGGTCGGTGCAAAAGGTGCACTTCCCAAGGTTACCAAACAAACGTGCATCACGAGAGCATTAAAAACAGCACGTAAATGTTCCAAATGTTCTTCCAAAGATTTGCTATAAATCAGTATATCATCAAAGTAAACTACCACAAATCGTCCAATGAAAGCACGTAAAACTTCGCTCATTAATCTCATGAAAGTACTAGGTGCATTAGTTAACCCAAAAGGCATGACTAACCACTCATATAATCCAAACTTAGTTTTAAATGCTGTTTTCCATTCATCTCCCAATTTCATACGAATTTGATGGTATCCACTACGCAAATCAACTTTGGAGAATATTGTAGAGCCACTCAATTCATCAAGCATATCATCTAGCCTAGGAATAGGATGACGATAACGAATAGTAATATTATTAATGCCTCTACAATCAACACACATACGCCGACGCACCATCCTTTTTAGGCACTAGTATAATAGGAACAGCACAAGGACTAAGAGATTCGCGTATATAACCTTTGTCGAGCAGCTCCATGCTTGACGATAATCTCCTTCGTCTCCTCCGGATTGGTACGGTATGGTGCGCGGTTGGGTAGCGATGCACCGAATTAAGTCAATTTGATGCTCAATCCTCGAATAGGTGGTAATCCCGGTGGCACGCCTTGTGGGAAGACGTCGGCGAACTCCTGCAAAATGTTAGTGACAGCGAGGGGCAAAGAGGAAGGCACGTCCTCGAATGAAAATAATGCCTCTTTGCACACAAAAGCATAGCAAACAGATTTGCTAGAATCTAGCTCATCAATATCAGATTTGGTGGCAAATAAACATGCACTTTTCAGTTTAATTTCGAAGCAACATTAGATGGTTTATTATTAGGCTTCATTTGTTGCTCAAATTCTTTTGCCACAATCTGATTTTCACTCTTATTTTTCTCCTGTTTTGCTTTATTAGCTCTATTAATATCATCTTTCAAAATGGAATCAGAGTCATAGGAAGCAAAGTAATATTTTATCCTTGTGAACAAGAGTATACTGATTGTTTCTACCATGGTGTACAGAATTTTATCAAATTGCCATGGTCTACCAAGTAATAAGGAACATGCTTGCATAGGTACCACATCACAATCAACATAATCAGCATATGTAGAGATACTAAAATGCACACGAACAGTCGTGTTACCTTAACCTTGCCGCTGTTGTTGAACCATTGGATGTAGTAAGGATGTGGATGTGGTCTTGTGGTGAGAGAAAGCTTCTCCACCATATCCATGCTAGCCAAGTTGTTGCAGCTCCCTCCATCTATGATGACGCTAATAGAACGCTTCCTTCACAACTCCTTTGTATGGAACAAGTTATGCCTCTGATTTTGCTCAGCTTGTGTAACCTGCACACTCAAAACACGTTGAGCAACTAAACATTCATACCTGTCAAGATCTTCAGCAGCCATGTATTGCGTCTCAGATCGAATCATCTCCACCGTGTTCTTCATGTGTAATAAGAGCCAAAGTCTCTTCATCATAGTCACTAGCGACTCATACCCACCATCCTCGGTAGCAATCATCACACGCTGAGATTGGCATTCTCTCAAAATGTCCTCTTCCTTACAACGACGACAAATAATATCACTTGTGTGCCCTGTTGACGCCATGGAAGAAGAAGAGCTCTGTAGGCCCAAAGGTGTACTCTTGGCGATAGTGGTGGTTGTGCCTGCTTTCTTGTATCACGGTTGGAGGTGGCAGCCACGGAGGTGCCGTGTAGTAGAACGTGTGGAAGTAGATGATGCACGGTGTCCATGATGAAGGTCGACCTGCAAAAAGTTAGTCCGCGCCAAGGCCTCACGATCGATCCTGACTTCACGCTCAGCTTTACAAGCAAGATGGAATAATCGAGTGATATTATTATAATCCTTGTAGTCTAGAATGGTCTGAATCTCTCTATTTAATCCACCCGAAAACGTGCAAGCATAGCTTCATTCTCCTCAACAATACCACATCTAATCAAGCCAGTTTGTAATTCCGATAATATTCTTCTACCGAATTTTTCCTTGTCTTAAGCGCTGCAATTTTTGAAGTAATTCACGCTGATAATATGGTGGAACCCAACGAGTACGCATAGCAGTTTTCAAAGCAGCCCAAGTAGCTGGAACAGGATATAATCTACAATGTTCGACCACCAAACACATGCAAAGCTAGTGAAAGCACAAACAGCAGCGAGAACACGTCTCTCCTCGGGATATTGTAAACATGTAAATCGTTGTTCAGTTTCTAACTCCCAAGTAAGATATATATCAGAACATATCTACCCTCAAATGGTGGAATATTCAATTTCAGTTTAGGGAGATGGTCATGATCTCGCACTGAAGGGGAGCCCTAACATTGCCATTATTTGCATGTGGACGACCTGGTGGTTGTGGTGCTGGTGGTTGCACGTAGTTCGATGTTGATCAACCTCATCCTCGTAAGCTCTTACATAATCATCCTCCCCACCGCAGCAGCAGGAGCCATGTATATCAACAAAGAGCACCAAAGAGCTTGGCCAGTGAAGAGGGACACGGAAGCTTCGGCGGAGGGCTGTTTCATGATGTGGAGGTAGTCCGTGTTGTTGTAGTAGAGGTGCGTTAGGTGCAGCCGGTGGTGGTGGTGGTAGACGCGAGCAATTCATTAAACTTGTTATCGAGCTTTGTTTCAACGCCTTCTCAATGCCATCTATCTTCTCCATGGCCTCTTCAAATCTATTTAGCACATCGTCCACCTGCCCACTCATCATTTGTTGAAACTTATCATGTAGCGCTTTGTTTGTCATGTTCTCCCGGTCGGTCTCGTGGCTTGTGATCCTGCCATGGTTAGCAGCAATAGAAACACACAAGAATATGATTCGACGGACTACTAGGAAGTGGTGGTGGTGGTGTGGTGGACGATCACAATCCGTCAAGCAAATCTCAAATTCTTACCAGTTCTTACCCAAAGAAGAAAGGTGATGGGCAACCGATGTAGTCAAAACTCTCAAAGCTTGGATAGAGCGATTACGGGGAGAGTCAAACGCACGATGTAGATGTATGTGGAGCTGGGAAGGCTTATAATATGGTAGCAAAAGGGTCAGCAATAATCAATTCAGAGATGCAAAGTTGAATAAACGCTCAACGACGGTCTCAGGTTGGTCCTAGGCTAGACCGTGCTAGAGACGCGAGCCTAGAACACTAACAAAATCACGGCGCTGCACGGAAACAACGGAAAAACACACTCTGGAATATTTTTTTCGCTTTTTTTTTTTTTTTTTTTTTTTTTTTTTTTTTTTTGCTTTTTTTTTTTTTTGAAAATCACTATAATGGCGAGTGTCTCAAAACTCTTCCCAGTGTCAAACCGACAGATGGGCACGAAATTTTTTCGACCAATTTTTTTTTTTTTTTGCCGCCTGACCCAAAAACTGAAACGGGTCAAAAAACTTTCTATAACGGCGATCGTCTCAATACACTTAGAAACACCTAAAAATAGGATAGCCGAAAAATTTTTCGACAAGTGCGTTTTGGAAAATTTTGGGCCTAAACGGAGGGTGGTTTCAGACTCTTTTTTTTCCAAACCTACTCGGCAAGGAAACACGAATCGGAAACTAGATGGATCTCAAAACAAACCTAATATGAAAGGAACTCGGATTGGTGGTGGATATATGGTGGTGGATATATGGAGGTGGTATATGGCAGCGGTGGTGGTATATGGTAGCGGTGGTGGTATATGGATACGGATTGGTGCGGCGGCGGCGTGACAACTTATGACCAGAACTCGAAACTCTAAAAGACTAGTCTCTAAGACCAGCAACTTGACACGACGATGCAACCGCAAATTCAACAAAGCAAAACCCTAAAAAGATTATGCAAAGGCTCGATTGGTTCGGATATGATGAACTAACCCTAATTTTTTTTTGGCTTTTTCGTGGACTTTAGGTATGAAGAACAGACTCGATCTAATCTACGAAAAACTGGAAAATCTCACCGGCAACCTGAAAATCTGATACCACTTGATAGAGGCAAAGGTGTCCCGCCTTTCGATGAGATGTGGTTTTCGCTTTGGAGGAAGTCGACTTTGACGATCCGACTACTGAACGTCTTGGGACGCGTCGCCTTAGCAATCGCTAAACCAACTCCGAGAGGTTATTGACCGCACCGGAGCACGATCAACCTGACCACGAGGGTCTGTTCCTGCGAGCAAACGAAGAACAAGCAAGAAACTGAGATTGCAATCTGGATATTGCGAATATAAGATGAAAGCTTTATTGATCAAGGTGGGGTTCTGTGACGCCTTTGTCTGGTCGTTGAACACAAACGAAGTACGCGAAGTTGCAGCTATGGCGAACTTTTAATCTAAACAAAACCCAAGGTCTAAACGGTGCCCTAAGGGCTGTATATATGGAGGAAGAGGGGGGAATTTCGTGGCCCTTGGTGGAGGGGTCCGAAATCAACCCTAACTCTTGTTTCCCCACACATACGGACTCTAAAAACAGCCTATACTTAAGTATTTCGAAATTACATGGGCCTGGCCCACTAATAAGGTGACGCAGCACCTAGAATAGCCTCGGGACGACATTTATGAAGTAGCGTCTTGTATATTTCGTCCAAGGCTTCATGCACCCATTATGGTGGCTTCAAAGTCCTGAAATCATCACTTGTAACTCCGTTCTTGTTCCCCTTGCGCATGGCATTATCTCCATGCTTGTTCATGCTCCAATGTCCATCCTTCTCCAAGCTAGGGCCTTCATTTGTAAGCAAAACAAATGTATCCAATTTAGGCAGCATCATATTCTCATGAACATTAGAATCATTACCAAGAAACGAAAGTACCTGATAATTTAATTGGCGTGCGCGAGCTCTAGTAATTGGTCCAGTATATGTAGCAGTAGGGCTGTGGGTGTAACAATGGTATTTATGTCCTCATCACATTGAGAGCATTTCCTATGAGAGGATGAGTGTGACCACCACTAGCCCCACACATGAGAGCATGCCACACATCCTATGTGAGGTTGAGCGCCATTTGAGTGACTCCACCCACCATACGAGGGAGAGCATCCTTGAGGGAGTGAGTGAGCCACAACACTTAGTGAGTGAGGTAGTTGACACGGCACATGAGGCCACTATGATTTCTAACGACTTAACCTCTACTCCTAGTGTGTTTTCTTCTTTGGTGCTAGGTCTCCTACATGACGACATGCCTATCCTTGACGAGTCTATTCCTCCATTAGAGACGACGATGGCCATGGTGGATGATGATGAACCCCCCACATGGTTCCATCAAGATGAAGATGACAACGAGACGATCTTCAACACCTCACCTACAACTCATGAGCGACCTTCCAAAGGTAACATAGGTGATGGTGCTTCTCTTGTCCCACTAGTGGACTCTCTTGACTTCGATTGCTCCCATGACGTTGACCCACCTATTACCATGCTTCATGCTAGTGAAACTTCTTCATGCCTTGACTTACCTATTTATGATGATTATGATGATGAGCATGTTGAGTTGCCTAGTTGTGATGCTATGCTTCATAGGATATCATGTGCAAATTCTATTGGTCACATTATGTTTGATAATCCATTGACCTTGTCATATGCTATGAGTGAGATCTCCCATATTGCCTCATTTCAATCTCAACATAGTAACTATGCATGCCCCATTAAAATCAATCCCATTTGCACTTATGGCATAGATGACGAGATGATGGTCATTGGCCTTTGCTTCTCTTGTGATGATATTGCCATGCTTCCTTTACATGATTTATGCAATTCATCTACTATTCCATGCCATGATCACATTGTCCCAAATATGCATTGTTTTGGATGTTGTCAATATTCTCCATGTGATGTTTCCATTCATGCTCATGAGGAGACCCCCATAGTTTCCTCATACATATTCGGAGATTTTGATTCATCCCATACTTTGCATGATTCCCATACTTGCGTGCACCATATGCTTCCCATGAATAACAATGCTCTACACATTTCTCATGATGCATTACACAATTTGAGTCTCCATTATGCTATACATAATAACAAACCTCTCATGATGGATGACATGTTTCTATATCACGCATCTCATTTATTTGAGCATTGGATATTTTGTGCTAACAAACACACGCACGTATGCATCATGATGGATGATGCGTACATCTACCACGCACACACAATTTTCCCTTTGTCTTTGTTTTGTGTAGGTACCCACATACACTCGTCAACATCTCAATCCCATGAGTTGACGAAACGAGCTCTTGAGAGCAACGATGACTTGGGATCACGTGGACTTTCATTCCCACCATTCCTTTTGCGCAAGGACTACGCGCATCTCTTCTACTTGGCTCTCACACGGCTTTGGGCTATTTACCACTTGTTACCTTATGCCCATTCTATCGTGTTCACTTTGCATGTTATGCTTGCTTCTATGCCTTTGCCATGCAATTGTGACCCTTGCTTGCATATACCCATGATTCACCATTACGTTACTCCTATGTGTATTTGCATGCTTGGTGGAGATCCTTGTTGCTTTTGCCATGTTTATCATGTGCCCCATGCTATTGATGCTTGTTGTGTTGGGAGAGTCATGATGATCCATTGCTATTTACATATGGCTCCTCGCCAAGACATTCATGCTATTGTCCTCATATCTTGCTTTCATGTTTGTGCTATGTCATGTGATTTACTCATGCCCACTATTTGCACACATGACATGCTTGCCATGATTCCTTCTAGTATGTTGCATCTTCGCACTACTAGCTAGCTTGACTTGATCGCTATGATTGCTTGCTATGTTGCATCACCCATGTTCCACTATCACTTGCTTTCTTGGGTTGATGACATATATGTTCATGCCTCTCACATGATATATCTTGTTTATTGTCGCTTGCCTCATATAGTTGCCTCTATGCTTCATGATCTTGGAGACTTGGACACTTCACTTGTGATGCATGCTTGTTTACTTGAGCCTATTGTATTTGGTTGTTCTCGCATCATATGCCTCCATACTATGAAATGCTCCCTTGTACTTTCTTATGATGAGCATGATGCATACACTTGTTGGGTATCTTACCACTTTCGAATGATAGGTTTTGCACTTCCGCTAACCTCATTTGTTTTTCCGAGTGTTTGTCATGTTCTTTCGTTTTGAAGGATTCACAAGGCATTACCGTCATGAGACATATTGGTTACGTGAAGGCATACATGATGTGCGACACCAACATTTTCGACATCCTCATAAAGGTGAACTCCTTCTTCTTGAGCCATCCTCAAGTTTGCATATTGGATGGGTCATTCTTTCATTGTTGTTTCCTTCTTATTGTCCACATGATACATCTATTGGATGGAGGATCGACATTGGAGATTGGCTCTATGGACCTTTACTTTGAGGAGCTTCGGACTTATGGGATGCACCTTGAATTCCACTCATGCCACGACATCGAGCATTGGTACACCACCATCTCCATATTTGTTGATTGTGCTCATACATGTCATGCTCGATGGATATATCATTCTCACCACAAGTTTGCACCCTATGCATGGATTGACACACATTATGATTGCCTTGTTGCATCTTGTATTCCCATGTCATCCATGATATTTGAGCTTGTTCACTTCCTTAGCAAATTTGTTGTGATCTTTCTTGATGGCATATTCATACATAATGATCACATTGCCTACCATCAATTGCATGATGACATTCACATATTGAGCATCCATTGCTATGTTCATGCTTTTGATGCACCATCCCATTATGACATCATATTGCACCGTGGTTGCATTGCCCATACTCATAACACAATTGTGTGCATAATGATTGCATTTGTTCCCATGAATGCTTTGCATACCATTCTAGATCATTTTGATAAGCTTCATGCGCTTTGTCACGAACTATATTGCCGCACGGACTCATTCTTACATGATGGACACTTTGCGTGCGCTAACCATTGTATTTCCAAGTGTTGCTGGTGTTTGCTCTTTTGCATGTCTATCACTCGTGCGACACCTTGACTACTTGGATTGCGCCATGTCTTCAACTTCGTCCAAGTACAAGTCCGTCTCGACAACCGCTTTCCATGGTGATGAGGATCACGATCCGAGGTCGGATCTTTCCCAAGGGAGGGAGATGATGCGGAGCATACCACGTTCATCCCCATGTACACTCCAACTACTCTCCAAGCCCCAAGAGGACATATGACGAGACCTCGACCATCGCCATAGGGCACAAGGTGAACTCACTCCTCTTGAACCGTCACTTTCCACATGTGAGACATGGCTACTACCTCATGCATGGACCTTGCATACACTCAGTACAACCGAGGCGACCATGGAGGATCCAAGGACCAAGGCCAAGCATGGAAGAGGAGAAGGAAGAAGAAGCTGGGAGCAAGCGGTACTACGCCCAAGCCCAGCCAGTACTACCGCTTATCATCACAAGCGGCACTACCGCTCTACATCCACTCCACTTCCGCAAAGTCCGACAAACTTGAGTTCGAGCGGCTCCAGGCGGTACTACCGCCCATCATAAGCAGTACTACCGCTTGCAGCGCCTCAAGCGGTACTACGCCTCAAGGACCGGTACTACCGCCTGTCTGCGGCACAGATGTATTGGGCCGAGCCTGTACCCCTTCGCCCTCACTTACCCCTTCGTGGATTAGCACTATATATACTCCTCCACCTCCTCCTAGTTAGGGTTAGCGTTGATTTAGCTCATTAGATAGAGCTTGGCTCATCCATACCGGATCTACTCCACGAGAGACCGAGGCCCCTCTTCGGAGAAGATCCACCTTGGATTCAAGACCTCCCTTTGCGAAGACCATCATCAAGACCTCCTCACGGAGAAGAACGGCTACCGTTTGTATCGTCCTTTGTCGACCTTGAATCATGTATCTCCCTTTGTGTTCTTTGATCTAGCATTTGTGTGACCGATTCCTTGTTGGTTGAGTGTTTTCCCTCGTTCCTCCCCGTGATTTCCTCGTGTTCTTCCGCTCGTTCTTCGTGATTCCCCCGTAGGATCCGCTCCAACGTGAAAGATCGTCCACGTAGGGTTCCGCCCTACATCATCATCTCAAGTGTATGGTGCATTATCATGGCCCGTACCTACATCAGCTACGTCTTTGCGACAAGGTAACAATAAAGGTATTAATGATATAACTTCACATGAGAATGATGCATCCCTAGTTAACTTGAATGCATCATGTGTTGAGTTAACTGGTGATTTGAGCACATCACCTATTTTAGAGAATCTTGATACTATCATGAATGCGTCATGTGATCAAACAACTGAAATACCAACAATTTTGAGTGCACCCATTGAATTAACTATTGATGCAAAAGAATCAATGTTTAATCATTTTGATATGACCTCTAATCTTGGTGATGATTCGGTGTCGAATGACTTATTGCATGTTTGCTTATTTAAGCATGTTGTAGCATGTAAACTTGATGCAAGTAAGGTTTATTCACCAATGTTGGGATGGTTTAATGATGAACATTGTCAATCTTTTGAAATGAATAAGAGCTTCCCTTATATGTGCAAACTGAGTTGTAATATTTTCATGCCTTCTACTTCTTGTGATAATGTTTTGGCTTTAGATTTTATGAACTATGCAAGCTACTCATCTATTCATGTGTCATATGTGCAAAAATCAAGGGAAGTAAAAATGGATGACATATACATATACAACATGTACACCTTGTCTCTTTTGTTAGCCATATTTCAGACTAAGGAACGCCGAGGACGGCTTTGTTTTCAAGAAGGGGAGGATGATGAGGACATGATTACCTTGGATACGACCAAAAATATTGCATACATGTATATTTGTGAGGTGATTTCTAATGCAAACTATGCAATAATTTATTTATGTCATCCAGGACAAAAATACTTCACAAACTTTTGTGCCATGTCTAATTGCAGGTGTATTGAACATTTGTACAATCCACATATGAAGATAAGGGAGAAAGAGATGTTTACCTGCTGTTCAAAAGTTCTCTCACGTCACTTTTGGCCCAAGAGAAGATAGAGTCCAAGTCTCTCACGTTCGGACTCAGATTCGGACTGCTGCAGACATACCGACTCAAAGCGTCAATAGCTTTTTCATCCGGACTCCAAATTGGGTGATTCTTTTTTGTTGGAAAATAGATTTCGTGCACCTTCCAACCCAACTGGATTCACCTTCAAATTCGTCCGGAGCGTTGAGTATGGACGAAACAATCTGATGCTGCAGCAGAATCCGACCTGGCGGTACTACCGCCTTTCCAAGCGGTACTACCGCTTAGCACCTCAAAGCGGTACTACCGCCCTTCCAAGCGGCACTACCGCCTCCCGAGCCAGATTTTGCGAAAAAACCCGACACAAGCGGTACTACCGCCCGTTCCAAGCGGTACTACCGCTTCGAGCGGTACTACCGCCCTCCCGGCGGTACTACTGCCCTAGCCATTTCAGCCTTCCGACTTTCACCGCTTTGCCATAACTAATTCATCCGAGTCCGATTTTGACGTTCTTTAGCTCGTTTTGAAGCTATTGACATCCCCTTCCAATAAAATACTACCATCACCATTTGACTCCATCAAATTTTGTGAACTTTGGCATCTTTGCCTAGGGCTTCCGCCACATCGTCCGCATAACCACCACCGACTTCCGCAACCTAACCAATTTTGTTCCCCATAGCATTAGTGGTTGCTTGAGTAGTGATTCGAGTCTCCTAAGGTGTTTCGGCTACTTAGGGACGATTGCTTCTTCATCAACTACCACCACCACTTCCACATAAACTTGCCCACCATACACTTCCGACAACCCAACTTAACCCAATTGTTGATTGAGCTTTTTCGAGTTGTGGCTTGTGTCTCCTAAGGTGTTTCGGCTACTTAGGGACGGCAACTTCAACTCCGACACGTGTATAGCCCATCATTCCACTTCCGCATTGCCAAGTGCAAACCACCACCGCTTTCCGCTACCACCACTTTGACAATTGACGTTTGAGATTTTGAGTTCGCGGTTTTCCGTTTCCTAAGGTGTTTCGCTACTTAGGGACGAGTCTCCATCATCTTGGTATCTACATCAAGAACACCGCTACTCATCATCGCGGACGGTAACCTCCATATCATCTTGGTATCGTGGTATCCCTCCATTGTATATTCCCTTACCATTGCAATCGTTAACCCTAGCCTTACTTTTGCGTTACTTGCCTATGGAGACTAGCCATTTGAGTATTGCCGCAACGTTACTTGTGCACATTAGTGATCTACACCATCCATTGCATACATACCATATCATCTTGGTATCATCATATCATCTTGTGTCACAAGTTTGTTCCCATACACACAATTGCTATCTTGGTTTGTGCATTGTGCAAAGTGGCCATAGAAAAAAAAGAAATAAAGCTTTTAAGCAAAGAAAGAGAGCAAAGAAGCTTGTAAGCAAGTGCCATAGCATCATACCACATTGCATATAAAATTATCATATCCGATCATCTTGGATCATCTTGAGAGAAACACCGGAACCATACATACATAGCATACTTGGGATAGAAGTTTATCCATTTTGCATCTTATAGGTTGTGCACAAGTGTCGATCCGCCTATTGAGCAATCTTGGTAGCGTCTCTCTTGAGTTGTGCAACACGAGGAGTCCGAGCGGACTCTACCGCCGCCTTGGCCCCTCCTCCAAGCCGCCCCCCCTCTTTATATCGCCACGCCCGACCCCCCACCACCACCACCCACCACCGCCCAGCCCGCCCGAGCATGAGCCGCCTCCGCCGCCAAGGCCGCCCGTCGCCCGCCTCCCCGACCCGCCTCACGGAGTCTGTCGCTTGGGGTACCATACGATCTGAGCCGCCGGTTTAAAAAAACGTTTGGTTTTTTTAGAAACCCTAGTTCGGTTTTTTTAGATCGGTTCACCGGTTTTTTTCTCGATTCTTCTATTTAGCGGACGTTTGTCCGTACGTTCGTTTAAATGAATGGTTTTCTTCCGTTAGTTACGAATAACAAACGCTCGTTCGTTAGCCTGTTCGTCAGTTTTCTTTTATCGGATTTATCTGCGATTACTTTTGATCGTGATTTCTGATCCGATCTTAGTTTCTATTTATCTCTTCCCTCGTTAGTCGGAATCAGGCGATTCAAACGCCTAGAGTTTCGTTTCGAGACCCTCTTTCTGTTTAATCAACTTAAACAAGATTTTGGTACTGTAAAATTTGACCTTAGTTCAGATTAGTAAACGGATCTTGTTTCTTTCGTCGTTTGAGTTTCATTGCTCCGTTTGATTTGATTCTTTTTGTGAACCGGAGTTCTTAAGTTGAACTTTCTGGTCAACCTCTTTTATTTGAAGTTGCTTGTGCATCTTTGCTTGTTGCTTATGTATGTTATTGTTTGTTTGCGATAGAATTCCCGGAGTGCGAAGCGTGTTACTACGAGTCTCTATGATTCACGGATCGTCAGCAAGGCAAGTAACACATTGATCATACTCTTTCCATACCTAGTTTTTATGCATTAGTTCAATCCTCAAACATTGCATGATTAGGATGTCATTAACTTGTGGGTTGGGAAGTAGATGTTGAGGTAGAACCTATTGCCCTGTTACTATCAAACCCTTGGGAGTTACTTCTGCACGTTGCTTATATTGCTATGCTATGCTCGTAGACGTGGTTTGGGTTTGAGTGAATCCATGACAGATGTGAGATTGTTAATTAATGGTTCAACTTAAGGTGGCAACTTAAATTAACATCTGGGTGGATTGAGGCACCTGGGGAACCTAGTGTTGTCTGTTTTTTTTGGAAATCCCGGGGTACCCCTGTGATCTTCCTATGGACCGCCACCAGGCTTAAAGGGAACTGAGATGATTCATGCTAGAAACTTCCGTGTGCAGCCACAAGCTATTATGGGCTCTAGCATAGTTGAGTAAGTTACGTGAAGCTCTTGAAGAGGTAGATCAGCAGGTAGTGGGTATTTTAGGTTTGGTATGGTCTACCCGGAGTAGAGAGTTAATGTTTCTGAAAGACTGTGTCTCCGTCATCCGTTTCTCAAACACCATGTAGTGCGAGAAATCCAACGGAGGAGATCGAGTCTTGTGGGGAAAAGTGTGCAAACCTCTGCAGAGTGTATAATCTAATCATGGTTAGCCGTGTCCCCGGTTATGGACAATCTTGAGTATCTAGTACTTGAGTTATCACATGTATCTCATCACTCTGAATTAATATTGTTGGGTTGTTAATTACTTTAATTGGGATTGAGTTGGGGTTATACCTTGTCAATGTTTCAACCACCATGATAGTTAAATTAAAATGTATTCCTTTGTTGTAGGGAAAAATTGGCTTTTCATGAAAATTATAACCATAGAGCTTTCCATCAGCCAAATATGCATGTAGTGATAGTATTATCCTGTTCTTGCTCTCATCAGTGTTATATTGCCAAGATATTCCATGTGCTGACCCGTTCTCGGGCTGCAACGTATTATGTTGCGACTTTTCAGAACGAGGAGTAAGGTTCAGTTAGGTCGTTCTCGTGCAGCTCAGCTATGCCGTTGGAGTTGATGGACTCACTTTATCTTCTAAGCCTTCCGCTGTTATTGCATTAGATGGCCTTAAGCCATATTATTGTAATAAGTTCTCTTT
>JAHIAM010006054.1:0-81346 GCA_021605205.1 Aegilops longissima | reverse complement strand
GATTGGTGGTGGATATATGGTGGTGGTATATGGCAGGTGGTGATATATGGTAGCGGTGGTGATATATGGATACGGATTGGTGGTGGTATATGGATACGGATTCAGGCGGTGGCGGATAAGCAATAGTGGTAGATGGCAAGGCGATGATGATGGCGGGCGGCGTGACAACTTATGACCGAACTCGAAACTCTAAAAGACTAAACTCTAAGACCAGCAACTTGACACGACGATGCAACCCAAATTCAACAAAGCAAAACCCAAAAGATTATGCAAAGGCTCAGATTGGTTCGGATATGATGAACTAACCCTAATTTTTTTGTGGCTTTTTCGTGGACTTTAGGTATGAAGAACAGACTCGATCTAATCTACGAAAAACTGTAAAATCTCACCGAGCAACCTAAAAATCTGATACCACTTGATAGAGGCTAAGGTGTCCCGTCTTTCGATGAGATGTGGTTTTCGCTTTGGAGGAAGTCGACTTTGACGATCCGACTACGAACGTGCGAGGACGTCGCGCCTTAGCAATCGCTAAACCAACTCCGAGAGGTTATTGACCACACGAGCACGATCAACTGACCACGAGGGTCTGTTCCTGCGAGCAAACGAAGAACAAGCAAGAAACTGAGATTGCAATCTGGATATTGCGAATATAAGATGAAAGCTTTATTGATCAAGGTGGGGTTCTGGACGCTTTGTCGGTCGTTGAACACAAACGGCAGCGAAGTTGCAGCTATGGCGAACTTTTAATCTAAACAAAACCCAAAGTCTAAAGCGCGCCTAAGGGCTATATATATGGAGGAAGAGGAGGAATTTCGTGGCCCTTGAGGGAGGGGTCCAAACCAACCCTAACTCTTGTTTCCCCACACATACGGACTCTAAAACAGCCTATACTTAAGTATTTCGAAATTACATGGGCCTGGCCCAATAATAAGGTGACGAGCACCTAGAATAGCCTATGGACGAATATTATGAAGTGGCATCTTGTATATTTCGTCCAAGGCCTCATGCACTCATTAGGGTGGCTTCAAAGTCCTGGAATCATCACTTGTAACTCCGTTTTGTTCCCTTAGCATGCCAACATCTCCATGCTTGAACTTGCTCCAAGGTTCATCTTTCTTGTCCATGGTAGGCCCTTCATTTGTAAGCAAAACAAATGTATCCAATTTAGGCAGCATCATATTCTCATGAACATTGGAATCGTTACCAAGAAACGAAAGTACCTGATAATTCAATTGGCGTGCGCGAGCTCTAGTAATTGGTCCAGTATGTATAGCAGCAGGGGCTGTGGGTGTAACAATAGTATTGATGTCCTCATCAGAAGTCGGCGATCTTCTTGATGGGATGATTGAGCCCATTCAAGAAACGTGCCATTGTTTGCTCATCATCTTCCTTCACATTGTCTCGAATCATGGCTATCTCCATTTCCTTGTAGTATTCTTCAACACTCTTTGTTCCTTGCTTGAGAAGTTGGAGTTTCTTCAAGAGGTCGCGGTTGTAGTATGTTGGCACAAAATGTCCTCTCATGACATCCTTCATTTGAGCCCAAGTGGTGATTGGAGGTTCACCTCTTGCTTGTCGTCGCTCAATGATTTGTTCCCACCATATGAGCACATAGTCTTGGAACTCAAGTGAGGCCATAGCGATCTTCTTCTCTTCCTCATAGTTGTGCAAACGAAAGATTTTGTCGACCTTCAATGCCCATGAGAGGTACTCTTCGGGGTCATTGCTTCCATTGAACTTGGGCATGGTGAATTTGAGCTTTCCATATCGATGCTCTTCATTTTGTTGTGGTCGAGGATGATGACGCCCTTGATGTGGATGACAATCATATTCTTGTTGCTCTTGGTGTGGAGGAAGTCCATGATCAACTTGCTCTTGTTGAACTTGAGGCTGAGGTGGAGCTTGACGAGCTTGTTGGGGAGCTTGAGGAACTTGACGCTGCACACGTGGTCGGTAGTTCCTCTTGGATTTCTTCTCAAGGACTTCTCTTGATTGCGCTCTGTCAGATTAGCGTTGGCTGATGGCTCGACTTGAATCTTGAACGGCACGTTGCGCCTCAAGAGCTTGCGCTTCTCATTGTTGTTGTTGAAGACGTTGTGACGCCCGGATAATTAAACTAGAGTAATCCCGCGTTAACAATGCCACGTCACCTCAGCTACTGTTGTTAAACTCACGTCGGTTAGAAACCCATCTCAAACTTCAAATTTAGAATCAAGGCAAACATCAAAAGTTTCCAAACTTTAAAACTAAAATGTTTGAGAGGTGAGAAATAATGCGTAGGTAATTATGGTGGAGAAAACATCTTTTTATAAAGTACTTAAAAGCGCTAATTTAGTAAAAACTGCAGTAAAACTAATATTTAATTGTCTTTTAAATACTAACAAATATAAACTAATTGTTTAGGGTGCCAAATCAATTATGGCAGTGACATAAGTATTAGTGCTAATTTAAGGGCTAGATTTATAATTTATAAAACAAAGGTAAAAATAAACAGAAAAGAAATTGAAAAAGAGAAAGAGAAGGAAAACGAGCAAACAAAAAAAAGGAAAAGAAAGAAGGACCCCCCTCCCGCTGGACCAAGTGGCCTAGCTGGCCTAAGTCCGAACGGGCTGCCCACCCCACGCCCACCCCCCACATACTCCCTTAACCCCCACCCGATCAAACCCTAGCCCACTACTCCACTCCTCCCTTGATTCCCCACGCCTCCCTCTCCTCGATGGATCTGATCGGGCATGTTCTGCCTCGCGAACGCCGCCACCGCCTCAAGATCGCGGACGCCGCTTTCCTCCACTCTCTCCTCTCTTCGATCCCATCCGATCGGGAGAGGCTCACCGTCGCTTCGGATCCTGCTGGCCGCAACGCCGCCGCCTCCTCTCGACGGATCTCCTCGCGGACTCGCTCCTCGATCTCGTCTCGCCTCGCTCTTCCTCCCCGAGCAACGCTGCCAACCTACACTACCTCGTGAGCTCCTCTCTCTCGCTCCTCCGCCTTCGACGGTCGCTGCGGCTCTCGACGCTTGTTATCGCGACGCCAGCTTGCCGAAGCGCTTCGTCCGCACTCCGTCCGCGCCATGGACTCCAACGGCGCTTTGCGCTGCGATCATCGCCGTCGTCTCTCGCTCATTGCCGAGGTTTTCGCCTGGCCTTGCTCGCCTCGCTGCCAGCCACCTTCCGCATTAGCACACTGCCCTCACAAGACACTCACAGATCCCTCGTCATCGCTCACCATAGTTCGACCGCCACTTCCCTAGCTCGCTAGCCTGGCGCCTCTAGCCGCCCACCACGCCTGGGCCATCGCTGCAGGCCGAGGCGGCGCTTGGTCCGCCTCGACAAGGCCCCGCCACGCCGGCGCTGCTCCGCCTCGATCCACTAAGGCCTTTGGGCCAATGACAAACGGGGCCCACGCCCCTGAGAACCAAAATTAAAAAAAGATTTAAATATAAAATATATAAGTAAATAAAATAGTTAAAATATTAATTAGTTAACTAATTAACTTAATTAATCCTGATTAGATTAACCTAATCACCTAGTTTAGTTAATTACTCGTTAGGTTAATTAATAGCCAATGACATGCGGACCCACACGCCGCTGACCACAACACTAGAAGGATCAGCCGACGCATGATGACGCCAAGAAACACTGCTTCGATAATGTTGTTTTAAAATAATTAAGTAAATCTTAAAAAGGATTTAAATCTTTTAAAATTAATATAAAATAAACCGTAGCTCGATGAAAATACTTTCTACATGAAAGTTTCTCAGAACGACGATACGATTCCGGATACGCAACCCGTTCGTCTGCCACACCCCCCTAACCTGTCGAACTCGCAACTTTCCCCCTCCGGCTCCTCCTCCCGAAAACGCGAAACGCCGGGGATACTTTCCCGATTGTTTCCCCCTTCAACAGTATCATCACATACCGTGTTAGGGCACGCCTAGCATCACACTTTGCTTTGTCATGCATCGTCATGCATCTATTTGCTTAAATATTCATTGTTTCTTCCCCCTCTTCTTCCACTAGACACCGAGACCGACGCTGCTGCTGCCAAGTTCGACTACGGAGTTGACGACCCCTCTCTCTTGCCAGAGCAACCAGGCAAGCCCCCCCCCCCTTGATCACCAAATATCGCCTATTCTTCTCTATACGCTTGCATTAGAGTAGTGTAGCATGTTACTGCTTTCCGTTATTCCTATCCTGATGCATAGCCTGTCCTTGCTTCTACTGTTGATACCTTTAACTGCAATCCTACATGCTTAGTATAGAATGCTAGTATTCTGATGAGGACATCAATACCATTGTTACACCCACAGCCCCGCTCGCTATACATACCGGACCATTACTAGAGTCCATGATGCCAATTGAATTATCGTACTTTCGTTCTTGGTAACGATTCCAATGTTCATGAGAATATGATGCTGCCTAAATTGGATACATTTGTTTTGCTTACAAATGAAGGGCCTACCATGGACAACAAAGATGAACCTTGGAGCAAGTTCAAGCATGGAGATGTTGGCATGCTAAGGGGAACAAGAACGGAGTTACAAGTGATGATTCCAGGACTTTGAAGCCACCCTAATGAGTGCATGAGGCCTTGGACGAAATATACAAGATGCCACTTCATAATATTCGCCCATAGGCTATTCTAGGTGCTGCTCACCTTATTATTGGGCCAGCCCATGTAATTTCGAAATACTTAAGTATAGGCTGTTTTAGAGTCCAGATGTGTGGGGAACAAGAGTTAGGGTTGATTTCGACCCTCCACCAAGGGCCACGAAATTCCCTCTTCCTCCATGTATACAGCCCTTAGGGCACCGCTTAGACCTTGGGTTTTGTTTAGATTAAAAGTTCGCCATAGCTGCAACTTCGCATTTCGCTTGTGTTCAACGACTGCATAAAGGCGCCACGTAACCCCACCTTGATCAATAAAGCTTTCATCTTATATTCGCAATATCCAGATTGCAATCTCAGTTTCTTGCTTGTTCTTCGCTTGCTCGAGGAAACAGCCCTCGTGGTCGTTGATCGTGTTCGCGTGGTCAATAACCCTCGAAGTTGGTTTAGCGATTTCTAAGGCGACGCTCGACGCTCGTAGTCGGATCGCCAAGGTCGACTTCCCACAGAACGATAGCCACCATCTCATCGAAACATCGGGACACCTTTGCCTCTATCAAGTGGTATCAGATTTTCAGGTTGCTCGGTGAGATTTTACAGTTTTCCGTAGTTTAGATCGAGTCTGTTCTTCATACCTATAGTCCACGAAAAAGAGCAGCGCAAGAGTCTGGAAACCACCCTCCGTTTAGGCCCAAAATTTTCCAAAACGCACTTGTCGAAAAATTTTCTGGCTATCCTATTTTTAGGTGTTTCTAAGCGTATTTAGACAATGCCATTATAGAAAGTTTTTTGACCTGCTTCAGCTTTTGGGTCCGGCAATAAAAAAAAATTGGTCGAAAAATTTCGTGCCCATCCTGTCAGTTTGACCTGGAAGAGTTTTGAGACACTCGCCATTATAGTGATTTTTCACAAAAAAGGAGCAGCAAAAAAAACAGAAAAAAAGAGCGGAAAAAATTCCAGAGTGTGCTTTTCCGTTGTTTCCGCAGCAGCTGATTTTGTTAGTGTTCTAGGCTCGCCTCTTGCACGGTCAGCCTAGGACCAGCACAAGACTGCGCTGAGCGCTTATTCAACTTTGCATCTCTGAATTGATTATTGCTGACCCTTTTTGCTACCATATTATAAGCCTTCCCAGCTCCACATACATCTACATCGTTGCTTGACTCTCCCGTAATCGCCTATCCAAGCTTTGAGAGTTTTGACTACATCGGTTGCCGATCACCGCTCCTGGGTAAGAACTGGTATGAATTTGAGATTTGCTTGACGGATTTGTGACTCGTCCACCACACCACCACCACCACTTCCTAGTAGTCCGTCAATCATATTCTTGTGTGTTTCTATTGCTGCTAACCATGGCAGGATCAAGTCGACGTGGATCGACGGGAGAACATGACAAACAAAGCGCTACATGATAAGTTTCAACAAATGATGAGTGGCAGGTGGAAGATGCTAAATAGATTTGAAGAGGCCATGGAGAAGATAGATGGCATTGAGAAGGCGTCAAACAAAGCTCGATAACAAGTTTAATGAATTGCTCGTGCTTCCACCACCACCACCGCGGCACCTAACGATCTCTACTACAACAACAAGGACTACCTCCACATCGCAAACAGCCCTCCGCCGAAGCTTCCCGTGTCCTCTTCACCGCCAAGCTGCCGGTCTGTTGATACTTCGTGGCTCCGCCAGCGTGGGGAGGATGATTATGTGAGAGATTACGAGGATGAGGTTGATCAACATCGAACTACGGCAACCACCAAAGACCACAACCACCAGGTCGCCCACATGCAAATAATGGCAATGTTCGGCTCCCTTCAGTACTAGATCATGACCATCTCCCTAAACTGAAATTAAATATTCCACCATTTGAAGGTAGATATGTTCCGATATATATCTTACTTGGGAGTTAGAAACTGAACAACGATTTACATGTTTACAATATCCCGAGGAGAGACGTGTTCTCGCCATTGCTTTGTGCTTTCACTAGCTTTGCATGTGTTTGGTGGTATGAACAGTGTAGATTATATCCTGCTCCAGCTACTTGGGCTGCTTTGAAAACTGCTATGCGACTCTGGTTCCACCATATTATCAGCGTGAATTACTTCAAAAATTGCAACGCTTAAGAAAAGGAAAAATTCGTAGAAGATTATTATCGGAATTACAAACCGGCTTGATTAGATGTGGTATTGTTGAGGAGAATGAAGCTATGCTTGCACGCTTTCCGGGTGGATTAAATAGAGAGATTCAGACCATTCTAGACTACAAGGATTATAATAATATCACTCGATTATTCCATCTTGCTTGTAAAGTGAACGTGAAGTGCAGGATCGAGTCGCTGATGCCGAACTAACTTTTCTCGCAGGTCGACCTTCATCATGGACACCACGGCATCATCTACTTCCACACGCTCTACTACACCGCACCTCCGCCGGCTGCCACCTCCAACCGTGATACAAGAAAGGTGCACAACCACCACTATCTCGCCAAGAGCACACCGCTTGGCCTACACAGAGCTCTTCTTCTTCCATGGCGCCAACAGGCACACAAGTGATATTATTTGTCGTCTGTAAGGGAAGAGGACATTTTGCGAGAGAATGCCAATCTCAGGTGATGATTGCTACCGAGGATGGTGGGTATGAGTCCGCTTAGTGACTATGATGAAGAGACTTTGGCTCTTATTACACATGAAGAACACGGTGGAGATGATTCTGATCATGAGACGCAATACATGGCTGTCAAGATGCCGAAGTATGAATGTTTAGTTGCTCAACGGTTTTGAGGTGCAGGTCCAAAGGAGCAAAATCGAGGCATAACTTGTTCCATACAAAGGAGTTGTGAAGGAATTTATTCGGCCACATAGATGGAGGGAGCTAAAACTTGGTAGGGATATGGTGGAGAAGCTTTCACCACAAGACCACATCCACATCCTTACTACATGCAATGGTTCAACAACAGCGCAAGGTTAAGGTAACACGATTGTTCGGTGTATTTTAGTATCTCTACATTGTGATTATGTTGATTGTGGTGGTACCTATGCAAGCATGTTCCTTATTACTTGGTAGACCATGGCAATTTGATAAAAATTCTACCATGGTAGAAACAATCAAGATACTTTGTTCACAAGGATAAAAATATTACTTTGCTTCCTATGACCCTGATTCCATTTTGAAAGATGATATTAATAGAGCTTAAAGCAAAACAGAGAAAAATAAGAGAAAATCAGATTGTGGAAAGAATTTGAGCAACAAATGAAGCCTAATAAAAACCATCTAATGTTGCTTTGAAATTAAACTGAAAAGTGCATGTTTATTTGCCACCAAATCTGATATTGATGAGCTAGATTCTAGCAAATCTGTTTGCTATGCTTTTGTGGCAAGGAGGCATTATTTCATGAGGATTTTCCTTCTTTTGCCCCCCCTTACTAACATTTTGGGAGTTCCCACGCCTTCCCACAAGACGGCCACCGGAACCACCTATTCGAGGGATTGAGCATCAAATTGACTTAATTCTGCACCACCCAACCGCGCACCATACCGACTAATCCAAGGGAAGGAGAAGCGCAAGTAGGAGTGCTCGACAAAGGTTATATACGAATCTCTTAGTCCTTGGCTGTTCCATTATACTAGTGCCTAAAAAGGATGGAGTAAGTGTGTTTGATTGTAGAGGCATTAATAGTATTACTATTCATTATCGCCATCCTATTCCTAGGCTAGATGATATGCTTGATGAATTGAGTGGCTCTACAATATTCTCCAAAGTTGATTTTTAGGGATACCATCAAATTATGAAATTGGGAGATGAATGGAAAACAGTTTGATAGAGGCAAAGGTGTCCGCCGGAGATGTTGGTTTTCGCTTTGGAGGAAGTCATTTTGACGATCCGACTTTAACGGAGGACGGCCTTTAGCAATCGCTAAACCAACTCCGAGAGGTTTTGACACGCCGAAAGACGATCAACCGACCAAGGGTCTGTTTCCCGAGCAAACGAAGAACAAGCAAGAAACTGAGATTGCAATTGATATTGGAATATAAGATGAAAGTTTATTGATCAAGGGGGGTTTGGACGCCTTTGTCCGGTCGTGAACACAAACGGCGGGGGTTGCACATGGCAACTTTTAATCTAAACAAAACCGGTTTCAAACGGTCCTTTAAGGCTGTATTGGGAAGGGGGGAATTTGGGCTTTGGTGAGGGGTCCAAATCAACCCAACTCTTGTTTCCCCACACATACACTTAAAACAGCCTATACTTGTTATTTTTGAAAATTATATCCTGTTCCAGCTACTTGGGCTGCTTTGAAAACTGCTATGCGTACTCGTTGGTTCCACCATATTATCAGCGTGAATTACTTCAAAAATTGCAACGCTTAAGAAAAGGAAAAATTCGTAGAAGATTATTATCAGAATTACAAACCGGCTTGATTAGATGTGGTATTGTTGAGGAGAATGAAGCTATGCTTGCACGCTTTCGGGTGGATTAAATAGAGAGATTCAGACCATTCTAGACTACAAGGATTATAATAATATCACTCGATTATTCCATCTTGCTTGTAAAGCTGAACGTGAAGTGCAGGATCGACAGCGCTTGGCGCGAACTAACTTTTCTCGCAGGTCGACCTTCATCATGGACACCACGTGCATCATCTACTTCCACACGCTCTACTACACCGCACCTCCGCCGGCTGCCACCTCCAACCGTGATACAAGAAAGCAGCACAACCACCACTATCTGCCAAGAGCACACCTGCTGGGCCTACACAGAGCTCTTCTTCTTCCATGGCGCCAACAGGCACACAAGTGATATTATTTGTCGTCGTTGTAAGGGAAGAGGACATTTTATGAGAGAATGCCAATCTCAGCGTGTGATGATTGCTACCGAGGATGGTGGGTATGAGTCCGCTTAGTGACTATGATGAAGAGACTTTGGCTCTTATTACACATGAAGAACACGGTGGAGATGATTCTGATCATGAGACGCAATACATGGCTGTCAAGATGCCGACAGTATGAATGTTTAGTTGCTCAACGTGTTTTGAGTGTGCAGGTTACACAAGTCGAGCAAAATCAGAGGCATAACTTGTTCCATACAAAGGAGTTGTGAAGGAACGCTCTATTCGCCATCATAGATGGAGGGAGCTGCAACAACTTGGCTAGCATGGATATGGTGGAGAAGCTTTCTCTCACCACAAGACCACATCCACATCCTTACTACATGCAATGGTTCAACAACAGCGCAAGGTTAAGGTAACACGATCGCTCGTGTGTGTATTTTAGTATCTCTACATATGCTGATTATGTTGATTGTGATGTGGTACCTATGCAAGCATGTTCCTTATTACTTGGTAGACCATGGCAATTTGATAAAAATTCTGTACACCATGGTAGAAACAATCAAGATACTCTTGTTCACAAGGATAAAAATATTACTTTGCTTCCTATGACTCCTGATTCCATTTTGAAAGATGATATTAATAGAGCTAATAAAGCAAAACAGGAGAAAAATAAGAGCGAAAATCAGATTGTGGCAAAAGAATTTGAGCAACAAATGAAGCCTAATAATAAACCATCTAATGTTGCTTCTGAAATTAAACTGAAAAGTGCATGTTTATTTGCCACCAAATCTGATATTGATGAGCTAGATTCTAGCAAATCTGTTTGCTATGCTTTTGTGTGCAAGGAGGCATTATTTTCATCGAGGACGTGCTTTCCTCTTTGCCCCCTGCTGTCACTAACATTTTGCAGGAGTTCACCGACGCCTTCCCACAAGACGTGCCACCGGATTACCACCTATTCGAGGGATTGAGCATCAAATTGACTTAATTCCCGTGCATCGCTACCCAACCGCGCACCATACCGCACTCAATCCAGAGGAGACGAAGGAGATTATGCGTCAAGTACAGAGCTGCTCGACAAAGGTTATATACGCTAATCTCTTAGTCCTTGTGCTGTTCCTATTATACTAGTGCCTAAAAAGGATGGTACGTCACAGATGTGTGTTGATTGTAGAGGCATTAATAGTATTACTATTCATTATCGCTATCCTATTCCTAGGCTAGATGATATGCTTGATGAATTGAGTGGCTCTACAATATTCTCCAAAGTTGATTTATGAGTGGATACCATCAAATTCGTATGAAATTGGGAGATGAATGGAAAACAGCATTTGATAGAGGCAAAGGTGTCCTGCCTTTCGATGAGATGTTGGTTTTCGCTTTGGAGGAAGTCGACTTTTGACGATCCGACTACTTAACGTAAGAGGACGCCGCGCTTTAGCAATCGCTAAACCAACTCCGAGAGGTTATTGACCACGCCGAGCACGATCAACTCGACCACGAGGGTCTGCTTCCTCGCGAGCAAACGAAGAACAAGCAAGAAACTGAGATTGCAATCTGGATATTGCGAATATAAGATGAAAGCTTTATTGATCAAGGTGGGGTTCTGTGACGCCTTTGTCCGGTCGTTGAACACAAACGGCACGCCGGTTGCAGCTATGGCTTAACTTTTAATCTAAACAAAACCCAAGGTCTAAACGGTGCCCTAAGGGCTGTATATATGGAGGAAGAGGGGGAATTTCGTGGCCTTTGGTGAGGGGTCCAAATCAACCCTAACTCTTGTTTCCCCACACATACGGACTCTAAAAACAGCCTATACTTAAGTATTTCGAAATTACATGGGCCTGGCCCACTAATAAGGTGACGCAGCACCTAGAATAGCCTCGGACGACATTTATGAAGTAGCGCCTTGTATATTTCGTCCAAGGCTTCATGCACCCATTATGGTGGCTTCAAAGTCCTGAAATCATCACTTGTAACTCCGTTTGTTCCCTTGGCGCATGGCATTATCTCCATGCTTGTTCTTGCTCCAATGTCCATCCTTCTCCAAGTTAGGGCCTTCATTTGTAAGCAAAACAAATGTATCCAATTTAGGCAGCATCATATTCTCATGAACATTAGAATCATTACCAAGAAACGAAAGTACCTGATAATTTAATTGGCGTGCGCGAGCTCTAGTAATTGGTCCAGTATATGTAGCAGTAGGGGCTGTGGGTGTAACAATGGTATTGATGTCCTCATCAGCATTTAAAACTAAGTTTGGATTATATGAGTGGTTAGTCATGCCTTTTGGGTTAACTAATGCACCTAGTACTTTCATGAGATTAATGAACGAAGTTTTACGTGCTTTCATTGGACGATTTGTGGTAGTTTACTTTGATGATATACTGATTTATAGCAAATCTTTAGAAGAACATTTGGACCATTTACGTGTTGTTTTTAATGCTCTACGTGATGCACGCTTGTTTCAGAACCTTGGGAAGTGCACCTTTTGCACCGACCGAGTATCTTTTCTTGGCTATGTTGTTACTCCACAGGAATTGAAGTTGATAAAGCCAAGATTGAAGCTATTGAGAGTTGGCCGCAGCCCAAAACGGTCACACAAGTGAGGAGTTTTCTTGGACTCGCTAGTTTCTATAGGCGTTTTGTGAGAGACTTTAGCACCATTGCTGCACCTCTCAATGAGCTTACAAAGAAGGATGTGCCTTTTGTTTGGGGTACCGCACAGAAGAAGCCTTCACGGTATTGAAAGATAAGTTGACACATGCTCCTTTACTCCAACTTCCCGACTTTAATAAGACTTTTGAGCTTGAATGTGATGCTAGTGGAATTGGATTAGGAGGTGTGTTATTACAAGATGGCAAACCTGATGCATACTTTTCTCAAAAATTGAGTGGGCCTAGTCTGAACTATTCTACTTATGACAAAGAATTATATGCTCTTGTTCGACTTTAGAAACATGGCAACATTATTTATGGCCCAAAGAATTTGTTATACATTCTGATCATGAATCTTTGAAACATATTAAAAGTCAAGCTAAACTGAATCGTAGACATGCTAAATGGGTTGAATTCATTGAGACTTTACCTTATGTCATTAAACACAAGAAGGGTAAAGAAAATGTTATTGCTGATGCTTTGTCTCGTCGCTATACTATGCTTTCACAACTTGACTTCAAAATATTTGGTTTGGAGACCATCAAAGATCAATATGTGCATGATGCTGATTTTAAAGATGTAATGCAGAATTGTAAAGAAGGAAGAACATGGAACAAGTTCGTTATTAATGATGGTTTTGTGCTCCGTGCTAACAAGCTATGCATTCCTACTAGCTCTGTTCGTCTTTTGTTGTTGCAGGAGGCGCATGGAGGAGGATTAATGGGACACTTTGGCGTCAAGAAGACGGAGGATATATGATGTAGGGCGGAACCCTACGTGGACGATCTTTCACGTTTGGAGAGAATCCCTACGAGGAACACGAAGAACGAGCGGAAGAGCACGAGGAAATCACGGGGAAAACGAGAGAGAGATCACTTAACCGACAAGAAATCAATCACACAAGCGCTAGATCGATGAACACATAGAGTGGCACAAGATTCAAGAACAATAAAGGTAAAGATACACGAGTAGCCGTTCTTCTCCAAGAGGAGGTCTTGATGGGTCCACCCTAGATGGGGGTCTTGAATCCGCTTGGGAATCTTCTCCGTAGAGGTCCTGATCTCCGAGGAGAAATAGCCAAGTGGATGAGCAAAGCTCTCACACAAATATGAGCTAATCCTTTGCTAACCCCCACTAGGAGATGGGAGGGTCCTATTTATAGTCTGAGTGCAAATGGAAGTCGAAACGAAGGGGTACATGGGCTTCAGCCCGCATCAGCGCCGGACGTCCGGAGGCTCGGGAAGTCCGGCCGTCCGGACCTGCTCGGTCGTCTGTCGATTCTTCTTCTTCAGAGGCGGTCGGCCGTCCGTGAGGGGGCCGGCCGTCCGGGCTTCAGAGGGTCCGGACGTCCGGAGGCTGCGGTCGGTCGTCCGTAGTTTTGGCTCGGGTGATATGTCGCCCGGACGTCCGGCAGCTCCGGCCGTCCAGAGATCTGGTTCGGACGAAGTTCCGGACGTCCGAGGGCGCTGACGTCCGTGTCTCCGGGAGAGTGTCGGACGTCCGAGTCTTCCGGCCGTCTGGCCACTGGGGACTTCGCAGCTCCGCTTTTTTCCGCTTTCTTCTGTGCTTCCCTCCCGGATGGTGTAGGTGTTCTTGACGCTTGCACTCCTCCTCGTCGTCTGTGAAGCTCCGGTCATACCTATGCCGATAGAGGCAAAGGTGTCCCGCCTTCGATGAGATGTGGTTTTCGCTGGGAGGAAGTCGACTTTGACGATCCGACTACTTAACGTGCGAGGACGCCGCGCTTTAGCAATCGCTAAACCAACTCCGAGAGGTTATTGACCACGCCGAGCACGCTCAACCTGACCACGAGGGTCTGCTTCTCGCGAGCAAACGAAGAACAAGCAAGAAACTGAGATTGCAATCTGGATATTGCGAATATAAGATGAAAGCTTTATTGATCAAGGTGGGGTTCTGTGACGCTTTGTCCGGTCGTTGAACACAAACGGCACGCCAAGTTGCAGCTATGGCGAACTTTTAATCTAAACAAAACCTAAGGTCTAAACGGTGCCCTAAGGGCTGTATATATGGAGGAAGAGGGGGAATTTCGTGGCCCTTGGTGGAGGGGTCCAAATCAACCCTAACTCTTGTTTCCCCACACATACGGACTCTAAAAACAGCCTATACTTAAGTATTTCGAAATTACATGGGCCTGGCCCACTAATAAGGTGACGAGCACCTAGAATAGCCTCGGACGACATTTATGAAGTAGCATCTTGTATATTTCGTCCAAGGCTTCATGCACCCATTATGGTGGCTTCAAAGTCCTGAAATCATCACTTGTAACTCCGTTTGTTCCTTTATGCATGGCATTATCTCCATGCTTGTTCTTGCTCCAATGTCCATCCTTCTCCAAGCTAGGGCCTTCATTTGTAAGCAAAACAAATGTATCCAATTTAGGCAGCATCATATTCTCATGAACATTAGAATCATTACCAAGAAACGAAAGTACCGATAATTTAATTGGCGCATGCGAGCTCTAGTAATTGGTCCAAGATATGTAGCAAGAGGGGCTGTGGGTGTAACAATGGTATTGATGTCCTCATCATCCTCCCTTCTTGAAATGAAGTCGCCCTCGACGGAAGCTCATATTCCTCACCCAAATAAGGCTTCAAATCTGCAATGTTAAAAGTGGACTAACCCCAAAATCTGCAGCAGCTCAAGTTTATATGCATTATCATTTATTTTCTAACACCTTAAATGGACCATCAAGACGTGGTATTAGCTTTGATTTATGCAAATTAGGAAACCTATCCTTACGCAAATGTAACCAAACAAGATCTCCAGTGCAAAGACAACATGTTTTCTACCCTTATCTCCAAAGAAGTTTATATTTAGCATTCATACGCTCAATGTTTTCCTTAGTTATCTCATGCATTTTAAAATCAATTCAGCACGCTTTTTAGCATCAAAATTAACCTTCTCCAAGATGGAAGAGGCAACAAATCAATAGGTGCACGAGGTAGGAAGCCATACACAATTTCAAAAGGGCACATCTTAGTAGTAGAATGCAATGAACGATTATAAGCAAATTCAATATGAGGCAAGCATTCTTCCCACATTTTCTTATTATTCTTCAAAACAGCCCTAAGCATAGTAGACAATGTTCTATTGACTACTTCAGTTTGTCCATCAGTTTGGGGGTGACAAGTAGTACTAAAAGCAGTTTAGTCCCCAACTTAGCCCATAAACATCTCCAAAAGTGGCTAAGAAATTTAGTATCACGATCTGAAACAATAGTATTTGGCACACCATGCAAGCTTAATAATTTCACGAAAGAACAAATCAGCAACATTAACAAAGATCATCGCTTTTATGACATGGTATAAAGTGTGCCATTTTCGAGAATCTATCCACGACAACAAATATGTTATCCTCCCTTCTTTGTTCGAGGTAAACCTAAAACAAAGTCCATAGATATATCCTCCCAAGGAACACTAGGCACAGTGCAAAGGCATATATAAACCATGAGGATTGAGTCGTGACTTAGCTTTTTGACATGTAGTGCAGCGAGCAACAAAACGCCAACATCCCGCCTCATCTTTGGCCAAAAGAAATGTGTAGCAAGTATATCCTCCGCCTTCTTCACGCCAAAGTGTCCCATTAATCCTCCTCCATGCGCCTCCTGCAACAACAAAAGACTAACAGAGCTAGCAGGAATGCATAGCTTGTTAGCACGAACACAAAACCATCATTAATAACGAACTTGTTCCATGTTCTTCCTCTTTACAATTCTGCATTACATCTTTAAAATCAGCATCATGCACATATTGATCTTTGATGGTCTCCAAACCAAATATTTTGAAGTCAAGTTGTGAAAGCATAGTATATCGACGAGACAAAGCATCAAGAATAACATTTTCTTTACCCTTCTTGTGTTTAATGACATAAGGAAAGTCTCAATGAATTCAACCCATTTAGCATGTCTACGATTCAGTTTAGCTTGACTTTTAATATGTTTCAAAGATTCATGATCGAATGTATAACAAATTCTTTGGGCCATAAATAATGTTGCCATGTCTCTAAAGTCCTAACAAGAGCATATAATTCTTTGTCATAAGTAGAATAGTTCAGACTAGGCCCACTCAATTTTTCGTAAAAGTATGCAACAGGTTTGCCATCTTGTAATAACACACCTCCTAATCCAATTCCACTAGCATCACATTCAAGCTCAAAAGTCTTATTAAAGTCGAGGAAGTTGGAGTAAAGGAGCATGTGTCAACTTATCTTTCAATACCGTGAAGGCTTCTTCCCGTAAGCGGTACCCCAAACAAAAGGCACATCCTTCTTTGTAAGCTCATTGAGAGGTGCAGCAATGGTGCTAAAGTCTCTCACAAAACGCCTATAGAAACCAGCGAGTCCAAGAAAACTCCTCACTTGTGTGACTGCTTTGGGCTGCGGCCAACTCTCAATAGCTTCAATCTTGGCTTTATCAACTTCAATTCCTCGTGGAGTAACAACATAGCCAAGAAAAGATACTCGGTCGGTGCAAAAGGTGCACTTCCCAAGGTTACCAAACAAACGTGCATCACGAGAGCATTAAAACAGCACGAAATGTTCCAAATGTTCTTCCAAAGATTTGCTATAAATCAGTATATCATCAAAGTAAACTACCACAAATCGTCCAATGAAAGCACGAAACTTCGCTCATTAATCTCATGAAAGTACTAGGTGCATTAGTTAACCCAAAAGGCATGACTAACCACTCATATAATCCAAACTTAGTTTTAAATGCTGTTTTCCATTCATCTCCCAATTTCATACGAATTTGATGGTATCCACTACGCAAATCAACTTTGGAGAATATTGTAGAGCCACTCAATTCATCAAGCATATCATCTAGCCTAGGAATAGGATGACGATAACTAATAGTAATATTATTAATGCCTCTACAATCAACACACATACGCCGACGCACCATCCTTTTTAGGCACTAGTATAATAGGAACAGCACAAGGACTAAGAGATTCGCAGATATAACCTTTGTCGAGCAGCTCCTGTGACTTGACGATAATCTCCTTCGCCTCCTCCGGATTGGTACGGTATGGTGCGCGGTTGGTAGCGATGCACCGGAATTAAGTCAATTTGATGCTCAATCCTCTAATAGGTGGTAATCCGGCACGCCTTGTGGGAAGACGCCAATAACTCCCGCAAAATGTTAGTGACAGCAGGGGCAAAGAGGAAGGCACGCCCTCGAATGAAAATAATGCCTCTTTGCACACAAAAGCATAGCAAACAGATTTGCTAGAATCTAGCTCATCAATATCAGATTTGGTGGCAAATAAACATGCACTTTTCAGTTTAATTTCAGAAGCAACATTAGATGGTTTATTATTAGGCTTCATTTGTTGCTCAAATTCTTTTGCCACAATCTGATTTTCACTCTTATTTTTCTCCTGTTTTGCTTTATTAGCTCTATTAATATCATCTTTCAAAATGGAATCAGAGTCATAGGAAGCAAAGTAATATTTTTATCCTTGTGAACAAGAGTATACTGATTGTTTCTACCATGGTGTACAGAATTTTATCAAATTGCCATGGTCTACCAAGTAATAAGGAACATGCTTGCATAGGTACCACATCACAATCAACATAATCAGATATGTAGAGATACTAAAATACACACTAACAAAGACGTGTTACCTTAACCTTGCCGCTGTTGTTGAACCATTGGATGTAGTAAGGATGTGGATGTGGTCTTGTGGTGAGAGAAAGCTTCCACCATATCCATGCTAGCTGTTGTTGCAGCTCCTCCATCTATGATGACGCTAATAGAACGCTCCTTCACAACTCCCTTTGTATGGAACAAGTTATGCCTCTGATTTTGCTCAGCTTGTGTAACCTGCACACTCAAAACACGTTGAGCAACTAAACATTCATACCTGCACAAGATCTTCAAGAGCCATGTATTGCGCCTCAGATCGTAATCATCTCCACCGTGTTCTTCATGTGTAATAAGAGCCAAAGTCTCTTCATCATAGTCACTAGCGACTCATACCCACCATCCTCGTGAGCAATCATCACACGCTGAGATGTGCATTCTCTCAAAAATGTCCTCTTCCCTTACAACGACGACAAATAATATCACTTGTGTGCCCTGCTTGACGCCATGGAAGAAGAAGAGCTCTGTAGGCCCAAAGCAGTGTACTCTTGGCGATAGTGGTGGTTGTGCCTGCTTTCTTGTATCACGGTTGAGGTGGCAGCCGACGGAGGTGCCGTGTAGTAGAACGTGGAAGTAGATGATGCACGTGGTGTCCATGATGAAGGTCGACCTGCAGAAAAGTTAGTCCGCGCCAAGGCCTGCCGATCCTGCACTTCACGCTCAGCTTTACAAGCAAGATGGAATAATCGAGTGATATTATTATAATCCTTGTAGTCTAGAATGGTCTGAATCTCTATTTAATCCACCCGTAAAACGTGCAAGCATAGCTTCATTCTCCTCAACAATACCACATCTAATCAAGCCAGTTTGTAATTCCCGATAATATTCTTCACCGAATTTTTCCTTGTCTTAAGCGCTGCAATTTTTGAAGTAATTCACGCTGATAATATGGTGGAACCCAACGAGTACGCATAGCAGTTTTCAAAGCAGCCCAAGTAGCTGGAACAGGATATAATCTACAATGTTCGACCACCAAACACATGCAAAGCTAGTGAAAGCACAAACAGCAGCAGAACACGCCTCTCCTCGTGATATTGTAAACATGTAAATCGTTGTTCAGTTTCTAACTCCCAAGTAAGATATATATCAGAACATATCTACCCTCAAATGGTGGAATATTCAATTTCAGTTTAGGGAGATGGTCATGATCTCGACTCAAGGGGAGCCCAACATTGCCATTATTTGCATGTGGACGACCTGGTGGTTGTGGTGCTGGTGGTTGCACGTAGTTCGATGTTGATCAACCTCATCCTCGTAAGCTCTCACATAATCATCCTCCCCGCCGCAGCAGCAGGAGCCATGTATATCAACAGCAGCACCAGCAGCTTGGCCAGTGAAGAGGGACACGGAAGCTCATGGAGGGCTGTTTCACATGTGGAGGTAGTCCATGTTGTTGTAGTAGAGGTGCGTTAGGTGCAGCCGGTGGTGGTGGTGGTAGACGCGCGAGCAATTCATTAAACTTGTTATCGAGCTTTGTTTCAACGCCTTCTCAATGCCATCTATCTTCTCCATGGCCTCTTCAAATCTATTTAGCACATCGTCCACCTGCCCACTCATCATTTGTTGAAACTTATCATGTAGCGCTTTGTTTGTCATGTTCTCCCGCCAGCCTCGCCGGCTTGTGATCCTGCCATGGTTAGCAGCAATAGAAACACACAAGAATATGATTCGACAGACTACTAGGAAGTGGTGGTGGTGGTGTGGTGGACAACACAACCGTCAGCAAATCTCAAATTCTTACCAGCCTCTTACCAAAGAAGAAAGCGTGATCGGCAACCGATGTAGTCAAAACTCTCAAAGCTTGGATAGAGCGATTACTGTGGAGAGTCAAACGCACGATGTAGATGTATGTGGAGCTGGGAAGGCTTATAATATGGTAGCAAAATGGTTAGCAATAATCAATTCAGAGATGCAAAGTTGAATAAACGCTCAACGACGGATCAGGTCGGTCCTAGGCTAGACCGTGCTAGAGACGCGAGCCTAGAACACTAACAAAATCACGGCGCTGCACGGAAACAACGGAAAAGCACACTGAAATTTTTTTTTCGCTTTTTTTTTTTTTTTGCTTTTTTTTTTTTTTGCGCTTTTTTTTTTTTTTTTTGCGAAAAATCACTATAATGGCGAGTGTCTCAAAACTCTTCCTGTGTCAAACCGACAGATGGGCACGAAATTTTTTTTCGACCAAAAATTTTTTTTTTCGATCGCCTTGACCCAAAAACTGAAACGGGTCAAAAAACTTTCTATAACGGCGATCGCCTCAATCCACTTAGAAACACTTAAAACAGGATAGCCGAAAATTTTTCGACAAGTGCGTTTTGAAAATTTTGGGCCTAAACGGAGGGTGGTTTCAGACTTTTTTTTTTCCAAACCTACTCCGCAAGGAAACACGAATCGAAACTAGATGGATCTCAAAACAAACCTAATATGAGAAGAACTCGGATTGGTGGTGGATATATGGTGGTGGTATATGGCAGCGGTGGTGGAATATGGATACGGATTGGTGGTGGTATATGGATACGGATTGGTGGTGGATATATGGTGGTGGTAGATGGCAAGGCGATGATGATGAAAGGCGCAAGGCGTGACAACTTATGACCGTAACTCAAACTCTAAAAGACTAGACTCTAAGACCAAAGAACTTGACACGACGATGCAACCGCAAATTCAACAAAGCAAAACCCTAAAAAGATTATGCAAAGGCTCAGATTGGTTCGGATATGATGAACTAACCCTAATTTTTTTTGTGGCTTTTTCGTGGACTTTAGGTATGAAGAACAGACTCGATCTAATCTACGAAAACTGTAAAATCTCACCGAGCAACCTGAAAATCTGATACCACTTGATAGAGGCAAAGGTGTCCTGCCTTTCGATGAGATGTGGTTTTCGCTTGGGAGGAAGTCGACTTTGACGATCCGACTACGAACGTCAGCGAGGACGTCGCGCTTAGCAATCGCTAAACCAACTCCGAGAGGTTATTGACCACGCCGAGCACGCTCAACCTCGACCACGAGGGTCTGCTTCTGCGAGCAAACGAAGAACAAGCAAGAAACTGAGATTGCAATCTGGATATTGCGAATATAAGATGAAAGCTTTATTGATCAAGGTGGGGTTCTGTGGACGCTTTGTCCGGTCGTTGAACACAAACGGCACGCCAAGTTGCAGCTATGGCGAACTTTTAATCTAAACAAAACCCAAGGTCTAAACGGTGCCCTAAGGGCTGTATATATGGAGGAAGAGGGGGAATTTCGTGGCCCTTGGTGGAGGGGTCCAAATCAACCCTAACTCTTGTTTCCCCACACATACGGACTCTAAAAACAGCCTATACTTAAGTATTTCGAAATTACATGGGCCTGGCCCACTAATAAGGTGACGAGCACCTAGAATAGCCTCGGACGACATTTATGAAGTAGCATCTTGTATATTTCGTCCAAGGCTTCATGCACCCATTATGGTGGCTTCAAAGTCCTGAAATCATCACTTGTAACTCCGTTTGTTCCCTTTGCGCATGGCATTATCTCCATGCTTGTTCTTGCTCCAATGTCCATCCTTCTCCAAGCTAGGGCCTTCATTTGTAAGCAAAACAAATGTATCCAATTTAGGCAGCATCATATTCTCATGAACATTAGAATCATTACCAAGAAACGAAAGTACCGATAATTTAATTGGCGCATGCGAGCTCTAGTAATTGGTCCAGTATATGTAGCAGTAGGGGCTGTGGGTGTAACAATGGTATTGATGTCCTCATCATATGCATGCACCCGAGTGGAGTGTCAAGTAGTATACCATCCTCGAAGGGGTCAAGTGAACACGTGTAAAGGAGAAGATTCACCTTTAGGTATGGGAAGTAGAGGTCGCACGTGTCACTTGCCAAACGGACTCTTGACATGGTGATGACCGTAGGATGCTCCGCATCAATATACTTGCTACACATTTCTTTTGGCCAAAGATGAGACGGGATGTTGAGCGTTCTGTTGCTCGCTGCACTACATGTCAAAAAGCTAAGTCACGACTCAATCCTCATGGTTTATATATGCCTTTGCCTGTGCCTAGTGTTCCTTGGGAGGATATATCTATGGACTTTGTGTTAGGTTTACCTCGAACAAAGAAGGGGAGTGATAGCATATTTGTTGTCGTGGATAGATTCTCGAAAATGGCACACTTTATACCATGTCATAAAAGCGATGATGCTTTGTTAATGTTGCTGATTTGTTCTTTCGTGAAATTATTCGCTTGCATGGTGTGCCAAATACTATTGTTTCAGATCGTGATACTAAATTTCTTAGCCACTTTTGGAGATGTTTATGGGCTAAGTTGGGGACTAAACTGCTTTTTAGTACTACTTGTCACCCCAAACCGATGGATAAACTGAAGTAGTCAATAGAACATTGTCTACTATGCTTAGGGCTGTTTTGAAGAATAATAAGAAAATGTGGGAAGAATGCTTGCCTCATATTGAATTTGCTTATAATCGCTCATTGCATTCTACTACTAAGATGTGCCCTTTTGAAATTGTGTATGGCTTCCTACCTCGTGCACCTATTGATTTGTTGCCTCTTCCATCTTCGGAGAAGGTTAATTTTGATGCTAAAGAACGTGCTGAATTGATTTTAAAAATGCATGAGTTAACTAAGGAAAACATTGAGCGCATTTAATGCTAAATATAAACTTGTTGGAGATAAGGGTAGAAAACATGTTGTCTTTGCACCGGAGATCTTGTTTGGTTACATTTATGTAAGGATAGGTTTCCTAATTTGCGCAAATCAAAGCTAATGCCACGTCTTCGATGGTCCATTTAAGGTGTTAGAGAAAATAAATGATAATGCATATAAACTTGAGCTGCCTCGCAGATTTTGGGGTTAGTCCCACTTTTAACATTGCAGATTTGAAGCCTTATTTGGGTGAGGAAGATGAGCTCGTCGAGGACGACTTCATTTCAAGAAGGGAGGATGATGAGGACATCAATACCATTGTTACACCCACAGCCCCTGCTGCTATACATACTTGGACCAATTACTAGAGCTCACATGACGCCAATTGAATTATCGTGTACTTCCGCTTCTTGGTAACGATTCCAATGTTCATGAGAATATGATGCTGCCTAAATTGGATACATTTGTTTTGCTTACAAATGAAGGGCCTACCATGGACAAGAAAGATGAACCTTGGAGCAAGTTCAAGCATGGAGATGTTGGCATGCGCAGGGGAACAAGAACGGAGTTACAAGTGATGATTCCAGGACTTTGAAGCCACCCTAATGAGTGCATGAGGCCTTGAACGAAATATACAAGATGCCACTTCATAATATTCGTCCATAGGCTATTCTAGGTGCTACGTCACCTTATTATTGGGCCAGGCCCATGTAATTTCGAAATACTTAAGTATAGGCTGTTTTAGAGTCCGTATGTGTGGGAAACAAGAGTTAGGGTTGATTTCGACCCTCCACCAAGGGCCACGAAATTCCCCCTCTTCCTCCATATATACAGCCCTTAGGGCACCGCTTAGACCTTGGGTTTTGTTTAGATTAAAAGTTCGCCATAGCTGCAACTTCGCTGATTTCGCTTTGTGTTCAACGACTGCATAAAGGCGCCACAGTAACCCCACCTTGATCAATAAAGCTTTCATCTTATATTCGCAATATCCAGATTGCAATCTCAGTTTCTTCCTTGTTCTTCGCTTGCTCGCAGGAAACAGCCCTCGTGGTCAGTTGATCGTGCTCGGCGTGGTCAATAACCCTCGGAAGTTGGTTTAGCGATTGCTAAGGCGCGACGCCTCGCGACGTTCAGAGTCGGATCGCCAAGGTCGACTCCCACAGAAACGATAGCCACCATCTCATCGAAACATCGGGACACCTTTGCCTCTATCATATTCCATCAGTGGCCCTACATTCTTGTCCGTCTGCTGTGCTATACTATCGGGCTGTGATCACTCGGGAGGTGATCACGGGTATATACTATATACTTTATACATGACACATGTGGTGATTAAAGTCGGTCGGCTTCGAGGAGTACCCGCGAGTGATTCACGGATTAGGGCTGAAAGGACCTTTGTCCCGACGGCCCTCTGGATGGATCTTTGTGGCGGAGCGACAGGCGATTGAGACTACCCGGTGAGAGGTGGGCTGGGCCTGTCGGCTTAAGATTCATGTAACTTCAAATAACACGCTTAACGAGATCTTGGTATTTGATCTGAGTCTGGCTACTGGCCTATACGCACTAACCAACTACGTGGGAAAGATATGGGCACTCGGCGTCGTGGTATCAGCCGAAGCCTTCGTGACGTCAGCGACTGAGCGGCGCGCGCCAGATTGGACCGCGTAACATGACTTCCTTTGTAATGGAGGTTGCTAGGTCTGCTTCCGGCCGCGTTCGCAACGTGCAGGTGTGCTAAGGGCGATGGGCCCAGACCCCTGGGCGCTTAGGTTTAGACCGGCGTGCTGACCGCTCTGTTGGCCTAGGTCGGGCTGCGACGTGTTGATCTTCCGCGGCCGGGCATGACCCAGAAATGTGTGTCCGGCCAAATGGGATCGAGCGTGTTGGGTTATGTGGTGCACCCCTGCAGGGAAGTTAATCTATTCGAATAGCCGTGATCTTCGATAACAGGACAACTTGGAGTTGTACCTTGACCTTATGACAACTAGAGTCGGATACTTAATAAAACACACCCTTCCAAGTGCCAGATACAACCCGGTGGTCGCTCTCTAACAGGGCTACGAGGAGGGGATTGCCGGGTAGGATTATGCTATACGATGCTACTTGGAGGACTTCAATCTACTCTCTTCTACCTGCTGCAAGACGGAGGCGACCAGAAGCATAGTCTTTGATAAGACTAGCTCTCCCCCTCTTATTCTGGCATTCTGCAGTTCAGTCCACCGATATGGCCCTTTACACATATATCCATGCATATGTAGTGTAGCTCCTTGCTTGCGAGTACTTTGGATGAGTACTCACGGTTGCCTTGTTGATGCGGAGCATCCCATGTTCATCCCCATGTACACTCCATCTACTCTCCAAGCCCCAAGGATACATAAGATGAGACCTCGACTTTGCGCCATTGGACCTAAGGTGAACTCGCTCCTTTCCGAATCTTCCCTTTCCGCATGTAAGACATGGATGCTACTTCAAGAGCGGACCTTGTGCATACTCAGGTACACCCGAGGAGACCATGGAGAGCCCAAGGACCAAGGCCAAGCGTGCGCGGAAGCGAAGGAAGGAGAAGGAGAAAGAAGACCCAGGGCGAGCGGTACTACCGCCAACACCAAGCGGTACTACCGCTAAAGGCCCCCGAGCGGCACTACTGGCCGAACTTCCGCTCTCTGCGCCGCTCAACCCGACAAACTCCTGTGCTCGAGCGACCGGGTCCGGTATTACCGCCCGGTCCAGCGGCACTACTCGCTTGTAAGCGGTAGTACTGCCCTCCCAAGCGGTACTACCGCTTCTGCTCAGGCGCAACCGCGGCCTTTGGCCTTGTATCCCCCCTCTCACTTACCCCTTCGTGGCTTAGACTATAAATAGACCACCTCCCCCTCCTTTCTAGGGTTAGCTTAGGTTTAGCTCATGTTTGTGTGAGAGCCTTCGCTCATCCACTTGGCTACTTCTCCTCGGAGCTCAGGACCTCTTCGAGAAGATCCCCAAGCGGATTCAAGACCCCCTTCTAGGGTGGACCCCATCAAGACCTCCTCTCGGAGAAGAACGGCTACCGTTTGTATCGTCCTTTGTTGACCTTGAATCATGTATCTCCCTTTGTGTTCATCGATCTAGCATTTGTGTGACCGATTCCTTGTTGGTTGAGTGTTTTCCCTCGCTCATCCCCGTGATTTCCTCGTGTTCTTCCGCTGTTCTTCGTGATTCCCGTAGGATCCGCTCCAACGTGAAAGATCGCCCACGTGGGTTCCGCCTACATCATCTATGGATCGAGCTTAGGTTGATCACGCTTTGGAGCCCCTACCCTCTTTTTCTAGCTTGATTTTGTTGATTTCGTCCTAAATCCGAAAATCCCCACCAAAAATAGCCCCAATTTTTTTTTTGTGATTTGTTAGTTTTGATGATGTTTTGTTGATTTTGATCCGTGGATTTGCTTGGTTTCAAGTGGATCTAGCATTCCCCAAGTTTCCCACTTTCCATCCACGAAATCTCTCCAATTTTGACCCCAAATCATCCATTTCACCAAAAATCGCAAGAACGATTCGAACAATCGAGAAAATCCCGACACGAGCGGTACTATCGCCCTTCCAAGCGGTACTACCGCTTAGCACCTCCAAGCGGTACTACCGCCTTCCAAGCGGCACTACCGCCCTCCCAGAGCCAGATTTTGCGAAAAAACCCGACACGAGCGGTACTATCACTGCTCCAAGCGGTACTACCGCTTACGAGCGGTACTACCGCCTCCCTAGCGGTACTACCGCCCTAGCCAGTTTCAGCCTTCCGACTTTCACCGTTTCGGCCATAACTAATTCATCCGGAGTCCGATTTTGACGTTCTTTAGCTCGTTTTGAAGCTATTGACATCCCACTTCCAATAAAAATACTACCATAACCATTTGACTCCATCAAATTTTGTGAACTTTGGCATCTTTGCCTAGGGCTTCCGCCACATCGTCCGCATAACCACCACCGACTTCCACAACCTAACCAATTTTGTTCCCCATAGCATTAGTGGTTGCTTGAGTAGTGATTCGAGTCTCCTAAGGTGTTTCGGCTACTTAGGGACGATTGCATCTTCATCAACCACCACCACCACTTCCACATAACCTTGCCCACCATACACTTCCGACAACCCAACTTAACCCAATAGTTGTTTGAGCTTGTTTGAGTTGTGGCTTGTGTCTCCTAAGGTGTTTCGGCTACTTAGGGACGGCAAATTCAACTCCGACACGTGTATAGCCCATCATTACACTTCCGCATTGCCAAGTGCAAACCACCACCGCATTCCCGTTACCACCATTTTGACATTTGACGTTTGAGATTTTGAGTTCGCGGTTTTCCGCTTCCTAAGGTGTTTCGCTACTTAGGACGAGTCTCCATCATCTTGGTATCTACATCAAGAACACCGCCACTCATCATCGCCAAGGACGGTAACCTCCATATCATCTTGGTATCGTGGTATCCTCCATTGTATATTCCCTTGCCATTGCATTGTTAACCCCTAGCCTTACTTTTTATGTTATTTGCCTATCGAGACTAGCCATTTGAGTATTGCCGCAACGTTACTTGTGCACATTAGTGATCATACTTCCCATAGCATATATACCATATCATTGTGGTGCATATATTGGTATCATATCTTGTGTCACAAATTTGTTCCCGCATATACACAATTGCTGTCTTGGTTTGTGCATTGTGCAAAGTGGCCATACAAAAAAATAAATAATAAAGCTTTTAAGCAAAAGAAAGAGAGCAAAGAGCTTGTAAGCAAGTGCCATAGCATCATACCACGTTGCATATAAGATTGTCATATCCGATCATCTTGGATCATCTTGAGAGAAACACCGGGAACCATACATACATAGCATACTTGGGATAGAAGTTTATCCATTTTGCATCTTATAGGTTGTGCACAAGTGTCGATCCGCCTATTGAGCAATCGTGCTAGCGCTCTCTTGAGTTGTGCAACACGAGCGCTTTTCGTGGATTCCACATTTTGTGCTCATTCCTTGGTCGCACGACCCCATTTATCTATCCGTGTGTGTGTTTCGTGTGCCATTCTTTGCTATTGGTCCATTTGTTTCACTTGCGAATTTGTGAATCTCTTTCAACATTATTGACTCTTGCTAACATTTTGCATTAAATTTTGTGCCACTATCCTCACCGAGCTCCTCCATAAGCTTTATTTGTGTAGGTGTGAGAACCGACAAGGATTGGTACCAATAGTGCTATTTCATTGTCCGCATTTGAGTGAACTTGATTCATTGTCAACATCGGTCAAGGTACATTGGTATAAGTTCTTCTCTTTCTCCCACTCATATTTGCTAGAGTCTTGTGATGGATAGGCAAGGCATTTCATCTCCGTGTTCGACAACAACGACGGCGTGAACAACTACATCACCAAAGCATCTCTTCGATCTACAACGACAAGTGCAAAGCACACAATCAAGATTGCGAGAGCGCATCGAGAACATCTCCATCGACATTCATCACTCAAAGCAAGGAGAAGGGACTACTTCGATAAGAAGCTTGCCGCACATAAAGAGGAGCAAGATGCAAGGATGGAGGAGATTCGGCCTTGATCAAGTCTTCTTCCCTTCGTCATCTTCAAGGCGGCGACGTTCAAGCCACAAGTCTTGGAGCGCCTAAGCGATGCAAGCGCAAATCGTCCTCGTCCACATTTACATGGCGACCACCATCACATTCGTGATCAACATCGCCATGAAGGGCAAGTCACCTCAAGCATCATGTGCACGACGACGATTTAACGACATCTACTACGAGCTCAAGCACGACAACGACATCATCATCATGAAGATGCTCCACAAGCGCAAATGTACGAGTCCCAACAAGCCCTACTTCATGCCAAGTCGAAGCTTCATAAGCACAAGAGAAGACCGCGAGACGAGCACCACCAAGACGGCGCTACGGCTACATCTACCACTTCGGCATCTTCGCCAAGTGTTCTCAAGGCATCTTCGCCTTTGGATGTACGGCATCTTCGCCTACTTCCCACGTGTACGCCTACATCGACTTCATCAAGTCCAAGGCGACTACCTACGAGCGAGGGCGACACTTCCATCTTCGGAAGCCCCTCAAGGAAGATGGCCGAGCATGGGAAACTCCCTTCGGTCAAGGAGACGAGCTATGAGGTGCCACATCATATGGGCCTCCAACACCAAGACGGTGACAAGACGGTCGAGCAAGGGCCATCCCCTTCGACCACGGCGACGAGCGCGAACCTCTTCAACAACATGAAGACGACGCCCACATTGGACTCATACTCCGAGTCAAGCTACGCGACCGCGCATGGAGACATTTGCACCTACATCTCTCCGACACCCACATATGTCGAGATGCCCCAATTGCCATGTGAGGAGAGCCACCACCCCATGAGTGACATGAGTGACTCCACCATACGTAACATTGAGAGCATTTCCTATGAGAGGATGAGTGTGACCACCACTAGCCCCACACATGAGAGCATGCCACACATCCTATGTGAGGTTGAGCGCCATTTGAGTGACTCCACCCACCATACGAGTGAGAGCATCCTTGAGGGAGTGAGTGAGCCACAACACATAGTGAGTGAGGTAGTTGACACGGCATGTGAGGCCACTATGATTTCTAACGACTTAACCTCTACTCCTAGTGTGTTTTCTTCTTCGGTGCTAGGTCTCCTACATGACGACATGCCTATCCTCGAAGAGTCCATCCCTACATTGGAGACGACGATGGCCATGGTGGATGATGATGCACCCCCCACATGGTTCCATCAAGATGAAGATGACAACGAGACGATCTTCAACACCTCACCTACAACACATGAGCGACGCTCCAACGGTAACATAGGTGATGGTGCTTCTCTTGTCCCACTAGTGGACTCTCTTACCATCGATTGCTCCCATGATGTCGACCCACCTATTACCATGCTTCATGCTAGTGAAACTTCTTCATGCCTTGACTTACCTATTTATGATGAATATGATGATGAGCATGTTGAGTTGCCTAGTTGTGATGCTATGCTTCATAGGATATCTTGTGAAAATTCTATTGGTCACTTCATGTTTGACAATCCATTGAATTTGTCATATGCTACGAGTGAGATCTCCCATATTGCATCATTTCAATCTCAACATAGTAACTATGCATGCCCCATTAAAATAAATCCCATTTGCACTTATGGCATAGATGACGAGATGATGGTCATTGGCCTTTGCTTCTCTTGTGATGATATTGCCATGCTTCCTTTACGTGATTTACGCAATTCATCTACTATTCCATGCCATGATCACATTGTTCCAAATATGCATTGTTTTGGATGTTGTCAATATTCTCCATGTGATGTATCCATTAATGCTCATGAGGAGACCCCCATAGTTTCCTCATACACATTAGGAGATTTTAATTCATCCCATACTTTGCATGATTCACATAATTGCTTGCACCTTATGCATTCCATGAATAACAATGCTCTACATATTTCTCATGATGCATTACACAATTTGAGTCTCCATTATGCTATACATAACATCAAACCTATCATGATGGATGACATGTTTCTATATCACGCATCTCATTTATTTGAGCATTGGATATTTTGTGCTAACCGACACATGCATGTGCGCATCATGATGGATGATGTGTATATGTACCATGCACACACAATTTTTCCTTTGTCTTTGTTTTGTGTAGGTACTCATGCATACTCGCCAACTTCTCAATCCCAAGAGTTGATTTAAACGAGCTCTTGAGAGCAACGATGACTTGGGATCACGTGGACTTTCATTCCCACCATTCCTTTTGCGCAAGGACTACGCCGATCTCTTCTACTTGGCTCTCACACGGCTATGGGCTATTTACCACTTGCCACCTTATGCTCATTTTACCGTGTTCACTTTGCATGTTATGCTTGCTTCTATGCCTTTGCCATGCACTTGTGACCCTTGCTTGCATCTACCCATGATTCACCATTATGCTACTCCTATGTGTATTTGCATGCTTGGTGGAGATCCTAGTAGCTATTGCCATGTTTATCATGTGCCTCATACTATTGTTGATTCTTGTGTTGGGAGAGTCATGATGTTACATTGCTATTTACATAGGACTTCTTGCCAATACCATGAACCTACTTTCCTCATATCTTGCTTTCATGCTTGTGCTATGACATGTGAATTATTCATGCACACTATTTGCACACATGACATGCCTGCCATGATTCCTCCTAGTATGTTGCATCTTCGCACTACTAGCTTGCTTGACTTGATCGCTATGATTGCTTGCTATGTTGCATCACCCATGTTCCACTATTACTTGCTTTCTTGGGTTGATGACATATATGCTCATGCCTCTCACATGATATATCTTGATCATTGTCTCTTGTGTCCATTAGTTGCCTCTTTCATATCCACTTGTATTGAGTGCAACCATACTATGCTTATTGATCTTGGAGACTTTGACATAGTACTTGTGATGCATGCTTGTTTGAATGAGACGATTGCATTTGGTTGTTCTCGCATCATATGCCTCCATACTATGCAATGCTCCCTTGTCCTTTCTAATGATGAGCATGATGCATACACTTGCTTGGTATCTTACCACACGAATGATAGGTTTTGCACTTTCGCTAACCTCATTTGTTTTTCCAAGTGTTTGTCATGTTCTTTCATTTTGAAGGATTCACAAGGCATTACCGTCATGAGACATATTGGCTATGTGAAGGCATCCATGATGTGCAACTCCAACATCTTCCTAACATTCATAAGGTGAACTCCTTCTCTTTGAGCCATCCTCAAGTTTGCACATTGGATGGGTCACTCTTTCATTGTTGTTTCCTTCTTGTTGTCTACATGCTACATCTCGTGAACGGAGGAACGACATTGGAGATTGGCTACATGGACCTTCACATTGAGGAGCGCTCGGACTTATTGGATGCACCTTCGGTTTTCCACTCTTGCCACGACATCGAGCATTGGTACACCACCATCTCCATATTTGTTGATTGCGCTCATACATGTCATGCTCGATGGACATACCATTCTCACCATAAGTTTGCACCCTATGCATGGATTGACACACATTTTGATTGTCTTGTTGCACCTCTTCCCATGTCATCCATGATATATGAGCTTGTGCATTTTCTTAGCAAATTTGTTGTGATCTTCCTTGAGGGCATATTCATACATCATGATCATATTGCCCATCATCAATTGCATGATATCATACACATGTTGAGAATCCATTGCCATATTCATGCTATTGATAAACCGCTCTCTATGACATCATTTTGCACCGTGGTTGCATTGATCACATTCACTTTACATTTGTGTGCACAATGAATGCTTTACATGTCATTTTACATCATTTGGATAAGCATCTCATGCTTTGTCATGAACAATCTTGCCGCACAGACTCATTCTTACATGATGGACACTTTGTGTGCGCTAACCATTGTATTTCCGAGTGTCGTTTGTGTTTGCTCTCTTTGCAGGTCTACCATCCCGACGACACCGTGGACTACTTGGATTGCGCCATGTCTTCAACTTCGTCCAACTACAAGTCCGCTCACGACAAGCGCTTCCATGGTGATGAGGATCACGATCCGAGGTCGGATCTTTCCCAAGGGAGGGAGATGATGCGAGCATCCCATGTTCATCCCCATGTACACTCCATCTACTCTCCAAGCCCCAAGGATACATAAGATGAGACCTCGACTTTGCGCCATTGGACCTAAGGTGAACTCGCGCTTTCCGAATCTTCCCTTTCCGCATGTAAGACATGGATGCTACTTCAAGAGCGGACCTTGTGCATACTCAGTACACCCGAGGAGACCATGGAGAGCCCAAGGACCAAGGCCAAGCGTCATGCGCGAAGCGAAGGAAGGAGAAGGAGAAAGAAGACTGTAGGCGGTACTACCGCCAACACCAAGCGGTACTACCGCTAAAGGCCCCCGAGCGGCACTACCGCGAACTTCCGCTCTCATCGCCGCTCAACCCGACAAACTCCTGTGCTCGAGCGACCGGGTCCCAGTATTACCGCCTGGTCCAAGCGGCACTACTGCTTGTAAGCGGTAGTACCGCCCTCCCAAGCGGTACTACCGCTCTGCTGTCAGGCAACCGCCCTTTGGCCTTGTATCCCCCTCTCACTTACCCCTTCGTGGCTTAGACTATAAATAGACCACCTCCCCTCCTTTCTAGGGTTAGCTTAGGTTTAGCTCATGTTTGTGTGAGAGTTTTCGCTCATCCACTTGGCTACTTCTCCTGAGCTCAAGACCTCTTCGGAGAAGATCCCCAAGCGGATTCAAGACCCCTTCTAGGGTGGACCCCATCAAGACCTCCTCTCGGAGAAGAACGGCTACCGCTTGTATCGTCCTTTGTTGACCTTGAATCATGTATCTCCTTTGTGTTCATCGATCTAGCATTTGTGTGACCGATTCCTTGTTGGTTGAGTGTTTTCCCTCGCTCCTCCCGTGATTTCCTCGTGTTCTTCCGCGTGTTCTTCATGATTCCCGTGAGGATCCGCTCCAACGTGAAAGATCGCCCATGTAGGGTTCCGCCTACATCACTTGTTCCCCTTTTCCCCTTTCTTTACCCGGTTGTCGCGACTGCACGATGGAGCCCAGGGCGACGCCACCGTCGATGACGACTACTAAATCGGAGATGCCTACTACTACGCAGCAGCCACCGACGACCGGGGTGAGTAGTTCGGAGGATCGAGCAGGAGGCATGCGCCTCTTTCGATCAGATCCCAGTTTGTGCTAGCCTTCTTAAGGCAAACTTGTTTAACTTATGTCCGTACTCAGATATTGTTGCTTCCGCTGACTCGCCTATGATCGAGCACTTGTATTCGAGCCCTCGAGGCCCCGGCTTGTATTATGATGCTTGTATGACTTATTTATGTTTTAGAGCTGTGTTGTGATATCTTCCGTGAGTCCTCGATCTTGATCGTATACGCTTGCATGCATGATTAGTGTACGATTGAATCGGGGGCGTCACAAGTTGGTATCAGAGCCGACTGCCTGTAGGAATCCCCCTTTCCAACTCCTTGGCCGAAGTTGAGTCTAGTCATTGAAAAGGTTTTACTAACATGGCCGTGTGGCCTATGGGCCCACGTCGCCATTGGGTGGTATTAGGATCTTTTATTCCTCGTCTATAGTCTGGGACTCTTATCTCTCTTCTACTCGGGTTAACTGATTTTGCTAACTCTAACTCTAGGTTCTCGTAAATACTTTCTGCCGGAGAGCCCCTTATTACAGATGATCGTCTGCTGCACCAGAAGAATCTGAAGATACTCTCCGATGTCCTCTTGAGACTTTATGGCGTCGCTTTTGCAATTCCCTTCCACTGATAAACCCCTGTGGATAACCATGTATACTCGCCATTCATACAATGCTTCCCAGTTGATCTTGTTATTACAAGATACCCCGAAATTCTCTCTGTTGTTCCGATAATCCTTTGAGCTTACTGCCTTGCTATTCTTTGCCACATGAATACCACTATGGATAATTTCTAGCACTCACCGGATGTTTGCTCATCCCTAGTTGATTCATGTATTTCACAAAAGTCTTCAAAATACTATTTGAACTTCCGAAAATCCTGAGTAGCCTATTGCACTTGAAATTCTTGCTTGCATTATGGTTAATCCCGTAAGTCTATAATCTTATTGGCATCTCTTGTCATTATCATTATGAGTCCGTTGATTCAATTTGTTGCGAATGCTCGCAATCCTCAATCAGATCCTAGAATTCATCTTTCCGGCTCAGACGTCATTTTAAACATGAGCTGGTTCTCGCCAATCAAATTGTCGTCGATTGTGCCCCTAAGTATATTGAATTTATCCATCCTTGATCAGAGCGTCTGCTTCTGGTCCTTCGCTTTGTAACTCATAATTCCTTTGCAATTGAGCTCTAAGTTACTCAGTTGTTTCTATAATCCAATGTCTTTGCATTGATTCTTCCTCTGGTTGTGAGCCGATACTCACATCAGATCCTTTATGGACCATCGGAACCTTGTTGGATTTTATCCGACAACGTCCTTCATATTCAATCACTTTGGAAGTTCTTTCCTTGATACATAATGCCTTTGCTAAATCATATTCCTTGATTTGGCCAACCATGCTCTGCTTTCGGGCTGGTGATATTTACTATTGAAGTTTGTGGTATATGATCGTAAGATGCCCTGATGGGTTGAACCTATGCCTTCCTTCCTATGTGTGAACTCGGAAATTTTCACGGGTCATACTCATCTGGTATTTCACCAGGTAAAACTTTCAACACTAATGCCAATATCGAAACGAGAAGTGAATGTAAGGTTATACTTTGGAGAAGTGGGAGTCGACCTTGAACTTTGTGTTCATGCCCATGGACCCGAGGTGGAACTTATCATGGAAGCTTCTCGTAGTAATAATAATCCCCTTGTTTAACTTCTTCTCTTATCTATGCTTGGTCTTTTACGACCCTGGTTTCGACCATATTGTTCTTCTTTGATCCCATTTCTTGGACAGGTTTAAGTGCTTGCCTTCTGCAAATGATTTCACTTGTCCAACCTCTATCCCGCTCTACCCTTGAGTATACCCTCTGGTACCGCGAGAATATCATGGAACTACATAACTTCTTATGGGTTCTTCATCAACTGTTATTTCTCACCGATTCCAATTTTCCTAGGTTCTGGGTTGTCGTCAACCAAGAACACCGAATTGTGAATCGAATCAACACTGAGATTCAGTACTCCCAATACTTTGTTGTTGAGTAGTTTAATACTCCATCATGTCATTCCTAGCCTGTATGGCTATATCATTGTCATGGTGATTTTAACTGTGCTACCTGGTCCTTATTCTTGGAGCACCACTTCGACGATGAGCTAAGCTTATGTCGATCTTCCTCATCATATCATTTCGCCTTGAACCGCAATCTTGGTTTCAAGTTTGTGTCGTATCCGTGGTTCCAATAACCTTTCGCTTCATCATCCCTTTGACTTGATGTCATCACCGATCGATTACATCTTCATGAAGTCTCCCGACCAATGTGTCGTGATCATCATCAACCTTATGAGCTCTTCCAGGATATCAACCGGATTCATGAAGAGAAATACCATCCTTGCCCTAGATGATTTATATTATCATCGACCACTTTATTGCCTCCCGTTCAACACAAACTTGTTCGTGTTTCATGTTATACCTTGAGATCCATGCTATCCGACTTATGTTATGCTCTACCTTGGAGTATTATCATCTTTTGTGACAAGAAGGTCGCGAGAATTGCTCCACCCCTTAGAAATTATCGGTATGATGATACTTCTCACCATCACCATTCTTCCTTGGTCCCCGTGTTGTTTTTAACCAGGATACCAATATGCTACCGATGTTGTTTGAGTTCTGTACTTCTAGCAACCCTATTGTTTTGAAGTTAACGATCGACAGTTCGTCCTTAGACTGTTGGTTATTGAATTGTCACTCTAACATTGAGCTTGCTGCCTAAGGTCATACTTCGGGCACACCTTTCAACTAATGATTGATGGTGCATGTTTTCCTAGAGCATACAACATTATATCATTTGAATTGACAAATGTTATCCCCTTGTTCACATAATTGTGGAAATCCATCCTTTTGGAAATCTTGAGGAATTGTCACTGAGTCCATCAGACACCTCATCGTCCTCTCCTTGGTTAAATGATGAACTCTTGTTCTGGAACTCGCTTCCATAGTTCATTTCCCGAGAATCTTACAATGTCATCTTGTCAATTTGTTTTGCACCTTTTCTTCTCAGGCATCCTGAGTCTGAGGTATCCTGACCCCAATCAGTTCTGAACCTCGGTCAGATATGATGGTTGGAACATATTTTCAAGAGTTATAACATTGGTCTTTATGTGACCCGGTAAGGTGATGTCTTGCCTATCACACCTGGCCGGAGGACCTATTGTTATAGTTTCCTTTTTAGCAAGCTTAGCGATTCTTCCATGAGGAAATCGGAAGACTTATCTATAAGTTGTTCCTGATGGATCCTTTGTGTATCCAAAGTTTGACCTTTGCTTGAAGAACATGTCAGTGCTATCTTGAAGCATGTCTATGGTACTCCAATTTTTCAACAAGAACATTTGAAGCCCAATGCTAAATGTTTCTTGCTCAATTATCCAAACACCGCTGTATGGATAATGTCATGAACATTTCTCTCCCCTCACCTAGAGGCTTTTCTACCATATATCCTGTCTTGGATATCATCCTCTGCTTGACTTGGGAAGGATATACCCCTGATATATGTGTTTAAACACATTTTCCTTTCCGTTGTTTTGTTCAAACTTTCTTGTAATCTACTTAACTGAGCAGTGGCAATTCCCTGCTTAGGTAAGCACCTCGTGGTACAACTCTGCCAGTAAGACCCTATTACTATAATTGATGACATTTCGGTAGCCACCGATGGACAAGAACTTTGCCTAATGGTCCGCCTCGTTCAACGAGCAGGAAAATGGTTCTCTTCGTCCCTCGCCCTTGGTATCGACATTGTTGCCAACATAATTGATAGGCTACCCTCTGACATGTCCTTTTATCATGACCGTGCAAGATATCAACGCTTTTCCTACTTTTAACCACATGGTGGGCCCATAACCCACAGTTCCACAGGATCGAAACCTGACTCTCCTGTACACCCTCAGTTTCCAAAGTTATTCCTCGCACTTGACTTCTTATGTAACTCACGGGTCACCTGCCAAGTGATCTATTCGGGTATCAGACGCAATACTTATTCGCGTTGCTCTGAACCCCTTTCACCTTCTGATTAGGCATCAAACGCTTGCCTATCCGTTTGAAATTTCTCATGGTACCTTCTTACTTGCTCTCGACATCTTCTTAAGTTTCAATTCGAGAGATACTTATGCTTCTTCCCCTGAGTTAACCATCTAATGCTCGATCTTGTTAGAATTCGTCCTTATAGGGTTTTCCCTTCTCACCTTTTCGTAAGTACGGTGAAGATCCCGAAGAAAGGATGACGACTTGATCATGGTGACTTGAAGCCGAGAAATGAAGACATCAACGAAAGGGATCAACCTCTTCGAAAGGGTAACCAAGACCGAGATGACTCGTTAGGTATTTCGCTACAAGCACCTTCCCCCCTTACTCCACCGCTTAAATCTCGGGACGAGATTTCTTGTAGTAGAGGAGATTTGTGACGCCCGGATAATTAAATTACAGTAATCCTGCGTTAACAATGCCATGTCACCTCAGCTACTGTTGTTAAACTCACGTCGGTTAGAAACCCATCTCAAACTTCAAATTTAGAATCAAGGCAAACATCAAAAGTTTTCAAACTTTAAAACTAAAATGTTTGAGAGGTGAGAAATAATGCGTAGGTAATTATGGTGGAGAAAACATCTTTTTATAAAGTAGTTAAAAGCGCTAATTTAGTAAAAAACTGCAGTAAAACTAATATTTAATTGTCTTTTAAATACTAAACAAATATAAACTAATTGTTTAGGGTGCCATATCAATTATGGCGGTGACATAAGTATTAGTACTAATTTAAGGGCTAGATTTATAATTTATAAAACAAAGGTAAAAATAAACAGAAAAGAAATTGAAAAAGAGAAAGAAAAGGAAAACGAGCAAACAAAAAAAAGGAAAATAAAACAGGACCCCCCCCCCCCGCTGGGCCAAGTGGCCTAACTGGCCTCAGCCACCCAAACGGGCCGGCCCACCCACGGCCCAGTCCCCCCCCCACATACTCCCTTAACCCCCCACCAGACCGAAACCCTAGCCCACTACTCCACTCCCCTCCCCTCGATTCCCCACGCCTCTCCCCCTCTCCCCCGATGGGATCTGGATCGGGGCAGTTGCCCCGGCCCTGTCGAACGCCGCCCGCCGCCCCAAGATCGCGGACGCCTCGCTTTCCTCCACTCCTCCCCTCTCCTCTCGATCCCATCTGGATCGGGAGAGGCCCACCAATCGCCCCGGATCCTGCCGGCCGAACGCCGCCTCGCCGCCCTCCTCGCCGTCGACCGCCTCCCATCATCTCGTCCGTCCCCGTCTTCCTCCCCGAGCAACGCTGCCCCGAACCCTACACTACCCTGTGAGCTCCCCCTCTCCTCGCCCTCCCTCCACCCCGTAAGGTCGCCGTGCCTCCTCGCACGTGCTTGCCATCGCGGCGCCGCGCTCGTCGAGCGCTTCGTCCTGCACCCCGTCCGGTCACCATGGACCCAACCGTGCGCCTTGCGCTGCTGCATCATCGCTGCCCCCCCTCGTGCCCTCTCGCTCATTGCCGAGGTTTTCGCCCGGCCTTGCCGCCCTTGACCAGCCACCTCCCTATTGTTGCCACTGCCCTCCTGCAGACACCTGCATCCTCGCCCATCGCCTCACCATAGCTCCGACCGCCACTTCCCTCGCTCTGCTCTGCGCCGGCGCCCTCTAGCCGCCTGGTCCACGCCTGGGCCAAGACACCATTGTGGCCGAGGTTGGCGCCTTGGTCCGCCTCGACAGGCGTCCCACTTGGCCTTGCACTGTTTCGCCCGATCCACTAAGGCCTCTGGGCCAATGACAAACGGGGTCCACGCCCGAGAACGAAAATTAAAAAAAAGATTTAATAAAAAATATATATATATAAAATAATTAAAATATTAATTAGTTAATTAATTAAAGAATTAATTAACTTAATTAATCCTGATTAGATTAACCTAATCACCTAGTTTAGTTAATTACTCATTAGGTTAATTAACGACCAATGACATGCGGACCCACACGTCAGTTGACCATCAACACCTCTATTGATCGCGACGCCATGATGACGTCGGCAAACACTGTTCGATAATGTTGTTTTAAAATAATTAAGTAAATCTTAAAATGATTTAAATCTTTTAAAATTAATATAAAATAAACCGTAGCTCGATGAAAATACTTTCTACATGAAAGTTGCTCGTAACGATGATGCGATTCCGATACGCAACCCGCTCGTCCGCCGCACCCCTAACCTATCGAACTCACAACTTTCCCCTTCGTTCCTCCTCCGCCAAAACGCTAAACGCCGGGATACTTTCCGGATGTTTCCCCCTTCACCGTATCATCACATACCGCGTTAGGGCACTCCTAGCATCACGCTTTGCTTTGTCATGCATCGTCATGCATCTGCTTGCTTAAATATTCATTGTTTCTTCCCCTCTTCTTCCGCTTAGACACCGAGACCGACGCTGCTGCTGCCCGGTTCGACCACGGAGTTGATTTACCCTCTCTCTTGCCAGAGCAACCAGGCAAGCCCCCCCCTTGATCACCAGGATGTCGCCTATTCTTATCTATACCGCTTGCATTAGAGTAGTGTAGCATGTTACCGCTGCTATTCCTATCCCGATGCATAGCCTGTCCTTGCTACTATCATTGATACCTTTAATCGCAATCCTACATGCTTAGTATAGAATGCTAGTATTCCATCGGTGGCCCTACATTCTTGTCCGTCTGCATTGTGCTATACTATCAGTGTGATCACTCGGGAGGTGATCACGGTATATACTATATACTTTATACACGATACATGTGGTGATTAAAGTCGGGTCACTCGAGGAGTACCCATGAGTGATTCATGGATTAAATGAAAGGACCTTTCTCCCGACGGCCCTCGATGGATCTTTGTGGCGGAGCGACAGGCAGGTTGAGACTGCTCTGGTGAGAGGTGGGCCTGGCCTGTCGATGTTCGCGTAACTTCAAATAACACGCTTAACGAGATCTTGGTATTTGATCCGAGTCTGCTCATCGCCTATACGCACTAACCAACTACGTGGGAAAGATATGGGCACTTTCGGCGTCGTGGTATCGGCCGAAGCCTTCGGACGTCAAATGATCGAGCGGCGCCCACCAGATTTGATGAGGACATCAATACCATTGTTACAATCGACAGCCCCTCTCGCTACATATACTTGGACCAATTACTAGAGCTCGCAAGACGCCAATTAAATTGTCGGTACTTTCGCTTCTTGGTAATGATTCTAATATTCATGAGAATATGATGCGCCTAAATTGGATACATTTGTTTTGCTTACAAATGAAGGCCCTAGCTTGGAGAAGGATGGACATTGAGCAAGAACAAGCATGGAGATAATGCCATGCGCAAGGGGAACAAGAACGGAGTTACAAGTGATGATTTCAGACTTTGAAGCCACCATAATGGGTGCATGAAGCCTTGGACGAAATATACAAGATGCTACTTCATAAATGTCGTCCCGAGGCTATTCTAGGTGCTCGTCACCTTATTAGTGGGCCAGGCCCATGTAATTTCGAAATACTTAAGTATAGGCTGTTTTAGAGTCCGTATGTGTGGGGAAACAAGAGTTAGGGTTGATTTCGGACCCTCCACCAAGGGCCACGAAATTCCCCCCTCTTCCTCCATATATACAGCCCTTAGGGCACCGTTTAGACCTTGGGTTTTGTTTAGATTAAAGTTCGCCATAGCTGCAACTTCACAGCCGCTTGTGTTCAACGACTGCACAAAGGCGTCACAGAACCCCACCTTGATCAATAAAGCTTTCATCTTATATTCGCAGATGCAGATTGCAATCTCAGTTTCTTGCTTGTTCTTCATTTGCTCGCAGGAAGCAGACCCTCGTGGTCGTTGATCGTGCTCGGCGTGGTCAATAACCTCTCGGAGTTGGTTTAGCGATTGCTAAGGCGCGACGTCCTCGCACGTTCGTAGTCGGATCGTCAAAGTCGACTTCCTCCAAAGTGAAAACCAACATCTCATCGAAAGACGGGACACCTTTGCCTCTATCAAGTGGTATCAGAGCAGGGAGTTGTGAAGGAACGTTCTATTCGCGTCATCATAGATGGAGGGAGCTACAACAACTTGGCTAGCATGGATATGGTGGAGAAGCTTTCTCTCACCACAAGACCACATCCACATCCTTACTACATCCAATGGTTCAACAACAGCGGCAAGGTTAAGGTAACACGTACTGTTCGTGTGCATTTTAGTATCTCTACATATGCTGATTATGTTGATTGTGATGTGGTACCTATGCAAGCATGTTCCTTATTACTTGGTAGACCATGGCAATTTGATAAAAATTCTGTACACCATGGTAGAAACAATCAGTATACTCTTGTTCACAAGGATAAAATATTACTTTGCTTCCTATGACTCCTGATTCCATTTTGAAAGATGATATTAATAGAGCTAATAAAGCAAAACAGGAGAAAATAAGAGTGAAAATCAGATTGTGGCAAAAGAATTTGAGCAACAAATGAAGCCTAATAATAAACCATCTAATGTTGCTTCTGAAATTAAACTGAAAAGTGCATGTTTATTTGCCACCAAATCTGATATTGATGAGCTAGATTCTAGCAAATCTGTTTGCTATGCTTTTGTGTGCAAAGAGGCATTATTTTCATTCGAGGACGTGCCTTCCTCTTTGCCCCTCGCTGTCACTAACATTTTGCAGAGTTCACGACGCCTTCCCACAAGACGTGCCACCGGATTACCACCTATTCGAGGGATTGAGCATCAAATTGACTTAATTCCGGTGCATCGCTACCCAACCGCCGCACCATACCATACCAATCCAGAGGAGACGAAGGAGATTATCGTCAAGTGTGAGCTGCTCGACAAAGGTTATATACGCGAATCTCTTAGTCCTTGTGCTGTTCCTATTATACTAGTGCCTAAAAAGGATGGTACGTCGGCGTATGTGTGTTGATTGTAGAGGCATTAATAATATTACTATTCGTTATCGCCATCCTATTCCTAGGCTAGATGATATGCTTGATGAATTGAGTGGCTCTACAATATTCTCCAAAGTTGATTTGCGTAGTGGATACCATCAAATTCGTATGAAATTGGGAGATGAATGGAAAACAGCATTTAAAACTAAGTTTGGATTATATGAGTGGTTAGTCATGCCTTTTGGGTTAACTAATGCACCTAGTACTTTCATGAGATTAATGAACGAAGTTTTACGTGCTTTCATTGGACGATTTGTGGTAGTTTACTTTGATGATATACTGATTTATAGCAAATCTTTGGAAGAACATTTGGAACATTTACGTGCTGTTTTAATGCTCTACGTGATGCACGCTTGTTTGGTAACCTTGGGAAGTGCACCTTTTGCACCGACCGAGTATATTTTCTTGGCTATGTTGTTACTCCACAGGGAATTGAAGTTGATAAAGCCAAGATTGAAGCTATTGAGAGTTGGCCGCAGCCCAAAACGGTCACACAAGTGAGGAGTTTTCTTGGACTCGCTGGTTTCTATAGGCGTTTTGTGAGAGACTTTAGCACCATTGCTACACCTCTCAATGAGCTTACAAAGAAGGATGTGCCTTTTGTTTGGGGTACCGCACAGGAAGAAGCCTTCACGGTATTGAAAGATAAGTTGACACATGCTCCTTTACTCCAACTTCCTGACTTTAATAAGACTTTTGAGCTTGAATGTGATGCTAGTGGAATTGGATTAGGAGGTGTGTTATTACAAGATGGCAAACCTGTTGCATACTTTTCTCTAAAAATTGAGTGGGCCTAGTCTGAACTATTCTACTTATGACAAAGAATTATATGCTCTTGTTCGGACTTTAGAGACATGGCAACATTATTTATGGCCCAAAGAATTTGTTATACATTCGATCATGAATCTTTGAAACATATTAAAAGTCAAGCTAAACTGAATCGTAGACATGCTAAATGGGTTGAATTCATTGAGACTTTCCCTTATGTCATTAAACACAAGAAGGGTAAAGAAAATGTTATTGCTGATGCTTTGTCTCGTCGCTATACTATGCTTTCACAACTTGACTTCAAAATATTTGGTTTGGAGACCATCAAAGATCAATATATGCATGATGCTGATTTTAAAGATGTAATGCAGAATTGTAAAGAAGGAAGAACATGGAACAAGTTCGTTATTAATGATGGTTTTGTGTTCCGTGCTAACAAGCTATGCATTCCTGCTAGCTCTGTTTCGTCTTTTGTTGTTGCAGGAGGCGCATGGAGGAGGATTAATGGGACACTTTGGCGCCAAGAAGACGGAGGATATACTTGCTACACATTTCTTTTGGCCAAAGATGAGACGGGATGTTGAGCGTTTTGTTGCTCGCTGCACTACATGTCAAAAAGCTAAGTCACGACTCAATCCTCATGGTTTATATATGCCTTTGCTGTGCCTAGTGTTCCTTGGGAGGATATATCTATGGACTTTGTTTTAGGTTTACCTCGAACAAAGAAGGGAGGATAGCATATTTGTTGTCGTGGATAGATTCTCGAAAATGGCACACTTTATACCATGTCATAAAAGCGATGATGTCATTAATGTTGCTGATTTGTTCTTTCGTGAAATTATTCGCTTGCATGGTGTGCCAAATACTATTGTTTCAGATCGTGATACTAAATTTCTTAGCCACTTTTGGAGATGTTTATGGGCTAAGTTGGGGACTAAACTGCTTTTTAGTACTACTTGTCACCCCCAAACCGATGGATAAACTGAAGTAGTCAATAGAACATTGTCTACTATGCTTAGGGCTGTTTTGAAGAATAATAAGAAAATGTGGGAAGAATGCTTGCCTCATATTGAATTTGCTTATAATCGTTCATTGCATTCTACTACTAAGATGTGCCCTTTTGAAATTGTGTATGGCTTCCTACCTCGTGCACCTATTGATTTGTTGCCTCTTCCATCTTCGGAGAAGGTTAATTTTGATGCTAAAGAACGTGCTGAATTGATTTTAAAAATGCATGAGATAACTAAGGAAAACATTGAGCGTATGAATGCTAAATATAAACTTGTTGGAGATAAGGGTAGAAAACATGTTGTCTTTGCACCTGGAGATCTTGTTTGGTTACATTTGCGTAAGGATAGGTTTCTAATTTGCAAAATCAAAGCTAATGCCACGTGCTTGATGGTCCATTTAAGGTGTTAGAGAAAATAAATGATAATGCATATAAACTTGAGCTGCCTGCAGATTTTGGGGTTAGTCCCACTTTTAACATTGCAGATTTGAAGCCTTATTTGGGTGAGGAATATGAGCTTCCGTCGAGGACGACTTCATTTCAAGAAGGGGAGGATGATGAGGACATCAATACCATTGTTACACCCACAGCCCCTCTGCTACATATACTTGGACCAATTACTAGAGCTCATGACGCCAATTAAATTATCGGTACTTTCGTTTCTTGGTAATGATTCTAATGTTCATGAGAATATGATGCTGCCTAAATTGGATACATTTGTTTTGCTTACAAATGAAGGCCCTAGCTTGGAGAAGGATGGACATTGAGCAAGAACAAGCATGGAGATAATGCCATGCGCAAGGGGAACAAGAACGGAGTTACAAGTGATGATTTCAGGACTTTGAAGCCACCATAATGGGTGCATGAAGCCTTGGACGAAATATACAAGATGCTACTTCATAAATGTCGTCCCGAGGCTATTCTAGGTGCTCACGTCACCTTATTAGTGGGCCAGCCCATGTAATTTCGAAATACTTAAGTATAGGCTGTTTTAGAGTCCGTATGTGTGGGAAACAAGAGTTAGGGTTGATTTGGACCCCTCCACCAAGGGCCACGAAATTCCCCCTCTTCCTCCATATATACAGCCCTTAGGGCACCGTTTAGACCTTGGGTTTTGTTTAGATTAAAAGTTCGCCATAGCTGCAACTTCGCAGTTTCGCTTGTGTTCAACGACTGCACAAAGGCGTCCACAGAACCCCACCTTGATCAATAAAGCTTTCATCTTATATTCGCAATATCCAGATTGCAATCTCAATTTCTTGCTTGTTCTTCGCTTGCTCGCAGGAAATGCAGACCCTCGTGGTCGTTGATCGTGCTCGGCGTGGTCAATAACCTCTCGGAGTTGGTTTAGCGATTGCTAAGGCGCGACGTCCTCGCACGTTCGTAGTCGGATCATCAAAGTCGACTTCCTCCAAAGCGAAAACCAACATCTCATCGAAAGACGGGACACCTTTGCCTCTATCAAGTGGTATCAGAGCCAAAGAACTGGTAAGAATTTGAGATTTGCTTGACGGATTTGTGACTGTCCACCACACCACCACCACCACTTCCTAGTAGTCTGTCGAATCATATTCTTGTGTGTTTCTATTGCTGCTAACCATGGCAGGATCACAAGCCGATTTAGACTGACCGGGAGAACATGACAAACAAAGCGCTACATGATAAGTTTCAACAAATGATGAGTGGGCAGGTGGACGATGTGCTAAATAGATTTGAAGAGGCCATGGAGAAGATAGATGGCATTGAGAAGGCGTTCGAAACAAAGCTCGATAACAAGTTTAATGAATTGCTCGCGCGCCTACCACCACCACCACCGGCTGCACCTAACGCACCTCTACTACAACAACATGGACTACCTCCACATCGCGAAACAGCCCTCCGCCGAGCTTCCCGTGTCCCTCTTCAGCCTGGCCAAGCTGCTGGTGCTGCTGTTGATACTTCTGTGGCTCCTGCTGCTGCGGTGGGGGAGGATGATTATGTGAGAGCTTACGAGGATGAGGTTGATCAACATCAGAACTACGTGCAACCACCAGCACCACAACCACCAGGTCGTCCACTGATAGAGGCAAAGGTGTCCCGATCTTTCGATGAGATGATAACTATCGATTTGGTGGAGACGACTTTGACGATCCGACTACAAACGCGTGCACGACGCTTGCGCCTTAGCAATCGCTAAACCAACTCCGAGAGGTTATTGACCACGCTGAGCACGATCAACCTGACCACGAAGGTCTATTCCTGCAAGCAATCGAAGAACAAGCAAGAATATGATAAAGCAATCTGAATATTGCGAATATATATGAAGTATTGATAATGGTGGGGATCCGTAAGCGGTCTTGGTCTGGTCGTTGGACACAAACAAAGTACACGAAGTTGCAATGGCTAACTTTTAACTAAACAAATCCCCAGGAAAAAGCTACTAGATGGATCTACTTATATAGGAGCAAGGGGTGGCGGCCAAGGAGGTGGGAGGACGTCCCAAGGCAGCCTAAAACTAACCCTAGGTCGTACAAGGCCAATGGGCCCAAGCGGAGGTGACGTAACACCTTTGGACTTGTAGTTTGACTCGGATTCTGCTGCAGCATCAGATTGTTTCGTCTATAACTCAACGCTCCAGACGGATTTTAAGGTGATTCCAATTGGGTTGGAAAATGCACGAAATCTATTTTCCAACAAAAAAAGAATCAACCAATTTGGAGTCCGTATGAAAAAGTTATAGACGTTTTGAGTCAGGTATGTCTATGCAGTCCGAATCTGAGTCTAGAACGTGAGAGACTTGGACTCTATCTTCTCTTGGGCCAAAAGTGACGTGAGAGAACTTTTTGAACAGCAGGTAAACATCTCTTTCTCCCTTATCTTCATATGTGGATTGTACAAATGTCCCATACACCTGCAATTAGACATGGCACAAAAGTTTGTGAAGTATTTTTGTCCTGGATAACATAAATATATTATTGAATAGTTTGCACTAGAAATCACCTGAGAAATATGCATGTATGCAATATTTTTGGTCTCATCCAAGGTAGTCATGTCCTCATCATCCACATGCCAATAATGGCAATGTTCGGGCTCCCCTTCAGGTACGAGATCATGACCATCTCCCTAAACTGAAATTGAATATTCCACCATTTGAGGGTAGATATGTTCCTGATATATATCTTACTTGGGAGTTAGAAACTGAACAACGATTTACATGTTTACAATATCCTGAGGAGAGACGTGTTCCTGCTGCTGTTTGTGCTTTCACTAGCTTTGCATGTGTTTGGTGGTCTGAACATTGTAGATTATATCCTGTTCCAGCTACTTGGGCTGCTTTGAAAACTGCTATGCGTACTCGTTGGGTTCCACCATATTATCAACGTGAATTACTTCAAATATTGCAGCGCTTAAGACAAGGAAAAAATTCGGTAGAAGAATATTATCAGGAATTACAAACTGGCTTGATTAGATGTGGTATTGTTGAGGAGAATGAAGCTATGCTTGCACGTTTTTTGGGTGGATTAAATAGAGAGATTCAGACCATTCTAGACTACAAGGATTATAATAATATCACTCGATTATTCCATCTTGCTTGTAAAGCTGAACGTGAAGTGCAGGATCGACAGGCCTTGGCGCGGACTAACTTTTCTGCAGGTCGACCTTCATCATGGACACCACGTGCATCATCTACTTCCACACGTTCTACTACACCGCCACCTCCGTCGGCTGCCACCTCCAACCGTGATACAAGAAAGCAGGCACAACCACCACTATCTGCCAAGAGTACACCTGCTGGGCCTACACAGAGCTCTTCTTCTTCCATGGCGTCAACAGGGCACACAAGTGATATTATTTGTCGTCGTTGTAAGGGAAGAGGACATTTTGCGAGAGAATGCACATCTCAGCGTGTGATGATTGCTACTGAGGATGGTGGGTATGAGTCTGCTAGTGACTATGATGAAGAGACTTTGGCTCTTATTATACATGAAGAACACGGTGGCGATGATTCTGATCCTGAGACGCAATACATGGCTGCTGAAGATGCTGACAGGTATGAATGTTTAGTTGCTTAACGTGTTTTGAGTGTGCAGGTTACACAAGCTGAGCAAAATCAGAGGCATAACTTGTTCCATACAAAGGGAGTTGTGAAGGAACGTTCTATTCGCGCCATCATAGATGGAGGGAGCTGCAACAACTTGGCTAGCATGGATATGGTGGAGAAGCTTTCTCTCACCACAAGACCACATCCACATCCTTACTACATCCAATGGTTCAACAACAGCGGCAAGGTTAAGGTAACACGTCTGTTCGTGTGCATTTTAGTATCTCTACATATGCTGATTATGTTGATTGTGATGTGGTACCTATGCAAGCATGTTCCTTATTACTTGGTAGACCATGGCAATTTGATAAAATTCTGTACACCATGGTAGAAACAATCAGTATACTCTTGTTCACAAGGATAAAAATATTACTTTGCTTCCTATGACTCCTGATTCCATTTTGAAAGATGATATTAATAGAGCTAATAAAGCAAAACAGGAGAAAAATAAGAGTGAAAATCAGATTGTGGCAAAAGAATTTGAGCAACAAATGAAGCCTAATAATAAACCATCTAATGTTGCTTCTGAAATTAAACTGAAAAGTGCATGTTTATTTGCCACCAAATCTGATATTGATGAGCTAGATTCTAGCAAATCTGTTTGCTATGCTTTTGTGTGCAAAGAGGCATTATTTTCATTCGAGGACGTGCCTTCCTCTTTGCCCCTCGCTGTCACTAACATTTTGCAGAGTTCACGACGCCTTCCCACAAGACGTGCCACGGATTACCACCTACTCGAGGGATTGAGCATCAAATTGACTTAATTCCCGTGCATCGCTACCCAACCGCGCACCATACCGCACCAATCCAGAGGAGACGAAGGAGATTATCGTCAAGTACAGGAGCTGCTCGACAAAGGTTATATACGCGAATCTCTTAGTCCTTGTGCTGTTCCTATTATACTAGTGCCTAAAAAGGATGGTACGTCGGCGTATGTGTGTTGATTGTAGAGGCATTAATAATATTACTATTCGTTATCGCCATCCTATTCCTAGGCTAGATGATATGCTTGATGAATTGAGTGGCTCTACAATATTCTCCAAAGTTGATTTATAGTGGATACCATCAAATTCGTATGAAATTGGGAGATGAATGGAAAACAGCATTTAAAACTAAGTTTGGATTATATGAGTGGTTAGTCATGCCTTTTGGGTTAACTAATGCACCTAGTACTTTCATGAGATTAATGAACGAAGTTTTACGTGCTTTCATTGGACGATTTGTGGTAGTTTACTTTGATGATATACTGATTTATAGCAAATCTTTGGAAGAACATTTGGAACATTTACGTGCTGTTTTTAATGCTCTACGTGATGCACGTTTGTTTGGTAACCTTGGGAAGTGCACCTTTTGCACCGACCGAGTATCTTTTCTTGGCTATGTTGTTACTCCACAGGAATTGAAGTTGATAAAGCCAAGATTGAAGCTATTGAGAGTTGGCCGCAGCCCAAAACGGTCACACAAGTGAGGAGTTTTCTTGGACTCGCTGGTTTCTATAGGCGTTTGTGAGAGACTTTAGCACCATTGCTGCACCTCTCAATGAGCTTACAAAGAAGGATGTGCCTTTTGTTTGGGGTACCGCACGGAAAGAAGCCTTCACGGTATTGAAAGATAAGTTGACACATGCTCCTTTACTCCAACTTCCCGACTTTAATAAGACTTTTGAGCTTGAATGTGATGCTAGTGGAATTGGATTAGGAGGTGTGTTATTACAAGATGGCAAACCTGTTGCATACTTTTCTGAAAAATTGAGTGGGCCTAGTCTGAACTATTCTACTTATGACAAAGAATTATATGCTCTTGTTCGGACTTTAGAGACATGGCAACATTATTTATGGCCCAAAGAATTTGTTATACATTCTGATCATGAATCTTTGAAACATATTAAAAGTCAAGCTAAACTGAATCGTAGACATGCTAAATGGGTTGAATTCATTGAGACTTTCCTTATGTCATTAAACACAAGAAGGGTAAAGAAAATGTTATTGTTGATGCTTTGTCTCGTCGCTATACTATGCTTTCACAACTTGACTTCAAAATATTTGGTTTGGAGACCATCAAAGATCAATATATGCATGATGCTGATTTTAAAGATGTAATGCAGAATTGTAAAGAAGGAAGAACATGGAACAAGTTCGTTATTAATGATGGTTTTGTGTTCCGTGCTAACAAGCTATGCATTCCTGCTAGCTCTGTTCGTCTTTTGTTGTTGCAGGAGGCGCATGGAGGAGGATTAATGGGACACTTTGGCGTCAAGAAGACGGAGGATATACTTGCTACACATTTCTTTTGGCCAAAGATGAGACGGATGTTGAGCGTTTTGTTGCTCGCTGCACTACATGTCAAAAAGCTAAGTCACGACTCAATCCTCATGGTTTATATATGCCTTTGCTCGTGCCTAGTGTTCCTTGGGAGGATATATCTATGGACTTTGTTTTAGGTTTACCTCGAACAAAGAAGGGAGGATAGCATATTTGTTGTCGTGGATAGATTCTCAAAATGGCACACTTTATACCATGTCATAAAAGCGATGATGTTTGTTAATGTTGCTGATTTGTTCTTTCGTGAAATTATTCGCTTGCATGGTGTGCCAAATACTATTGTTTCAGATCGTGATACTAAATTTCTTAGCCACTTTTGGAGATGTTTATGGGCTAAGTTGGGGACTAAACTGCTTTTTAGTACTACTTGTCACCCCCAAACCGATGGACAAACTGAAGTAGTCAATAGAACATTGTCTACTATGCTTAGGGCTGTTTTGAAGAATAATAAGAAAATGTGGGAAGAATGCTTGCCTCATATTGAATTTGCTTATAATCGTTCATTGCATTCTACTACTAAGATGTGCCCTTTTGAAATTGTGTATGGCTTCCTACCTCGTGCACCTATTGATTTGTTGCCTCTTCCATCTTCGGAGAAGGTTAATTTTGATGCTAAAGAACGTGCTGAATTGATTTTAAAAATGCATGAGATAACTAAGGAAAACATTGAGCGATGAATGCTAAATATAAACTTGTTGGAGATAAGGGTAGAAAACATGTTGTCTTTGCACCGGAGATCTTGTTTGGTTACATTTATGTAAGGATAGGTTTCTAATTTGCAAAATCAAAGCTAATGCCACGTCTTGATGGTCCATTTAAGGTGTTAGAGAAAATAAATGATAATGCATATAAACTTGAGCTGCCTGCAGATTTTGGGGTTAGTCCCACTTTTAACATTGCAGATTTGAAGCCTTATTTGGGTGAGGAATATGAGCTTCCGTCGAGGACGACTTCATTTCAAGAAGGGAGGATGATGAGGACATCAATACCATTGTTACACCCACAGCCCCTCTTGCTACATATATTGGACCAATTACTAGAGCTCATGACGCCAATTAAATTATCGTACTTTCGTTTCTTGGTAATGATTCTAATGTTCATGAGAATATGATGCTGCCTAAATTGGATACATTTGTTTTGCTTACAAATGAAGGCCCTAGCTTGGAGAAGGATGGACATTGGAGCAAGAACAAGCATGGAGATAATGCCATGCAAGGGGAACAAGAACGGAGTTACAAGTGATGATTTCAGGACTTTGAAGCCACCATAATGGGTGCATGAAGCCTTGGACGAAATATACAAGATGCTACTTCATAAATGTCGTCCCGAGGCTATTCTAGGTGCTTCGTCACCTTATTAGTGGGCCAGGCCCATGTAATTTCGAAATACTTAAGTATAGGCTGTTTTAGAGTCCGTATGTGTGGGAAACAAGAGTTAGGGTTGATTTGGACCCCTCCACCAAGGGCCACGAAATTCCCCCTCTTCCTCCATATATACAGCCCTTAGGGCACCGTTTAGACCTTGGGTTTTGTTTAGATTAAAAGTTCGCCATAGCTGCAACTTCGCGTTTCGTTTGTGTTCAACGACCGCACAAAGGCGTCACAGAACCCCACCTTGATCAATAAAGCTTTCATCTTATATTCGCAATATCCAGATTGCAATCTCAATTTCTTTCTTGTTCTTCGTTTGCTCGCAGAAACAGACCCTCGTGGTCGGTTGATCGTGCTCGGCGTGGTCAATAACCTCTCGGAGTTGGTTTAGCGATTGCTAAGGCGCGACGTCCTCGCACGTTCGTAGTCGGATCGTCAAAGTCGACTTCCTCCAAAGCGAAAACCAACATCTCATCGAAAGACGGGACACCTTTGCCTCTATCAAGATTGGACCGCGTAACGTGATTTCCTTTGTAATGGAGGTTGCTAGGTCTGCTTCCGGCCGCGTTCGCAACGTCCAGGTGTGCTAAGGGCGATGGGCCCGGACTGCACTGGCGCTTAGGTTTAGACCGGCGTCTTGACCGCTCTGTTGGCCTAGGTCGGCTGCGACATGTTGATCTTCCGCGGCGGGCATGACCCGAGAAAAGTGTGTCCGCCAAATGGGATCGAGCGTGTTGGGTTATGTGGTGCACCCTGCAGAAAGTTAATCTATTTGAATAGCCGTGATCTTGATGCAGGGACGACTTGGAGTTGTACCTTGACCTTATGACAACTAGAATCGGATACTTAATAAAACACACCTTCCAAGTGCGGATACAACCTGGGTCGCCCTCTAATAGGGCTACGAGGAGGATTGCCGGGTAGGATTATGCTATACGATGCTACTTGGAGGACTTCAATCTACTCTCTTCTACCTGCTGCAAAACGGAGGCGACCAGAAGCGTAGCCTTCGATAAGACTAGCTATCCCCCTCTTATTCTAGCATTCTGCAGTTCAGTCCACCGATATGGCCCTTTGCACATATATCCATGCATATGTAGTGTAGCTCCTTGCTTGCGAGTACTTTGGATGAGTACTCACGGTTGCCTTGTTCCCCCTTTTCCCCCTTTCTTTACCCGGTTGCTGCGACGCACGATGGAGTCCAGAGCAGACGCCATCGTCGATGATTTACGACTACTACACCGGAGGTGCCTACTACTACGTGCAGCAGCCGACGACGACCGAGAATAGTTCGGAGGATCCTGGCAGGAGGCCTGCGCCTCTTCGATCTGTATCCCGGTTTGTGCTAGCCTTCTTAAGGAAAACTTGTTTAACTTATGTCTGTACTCAGATATTGTTGCTTCCGCTGACTCGTCTATGATCGAGCACTTGTATTCGAGCTGTCGAGGCCCCTGGCTTGTATGACTTATTTATGTTTTAGAGCTGTGTTGTGATATCTTCCCGTCAGTCCCTGATCTTGATCGTACACGTTTGCGTGCATGATTAGTGTACGATTGAATCGGGGGCGTTACAGACGTTGAGCCTCGACGTCTTGTTCCTCTTGATGTATACGCGCTCGTTCTTCCTCTTGGCGCCTTAGTCGTTGTCTTTCTTGAGCTTGGGCAAAAGCGGCTTGGTTTGATTGAGGACGAGGGACTTGCTCATCGACTTGCTCTTGTGAATGCCTGTCATGTAGCGGGTTGCGAGATGCATGATGGTCTTGACGCGCGGCTCGTCGAAGAGTTTTCGATGACGGTGTACTTGAGTCGTAGAAGGTGTCGTCGGAGTGTCGACTCGAGCGGCTCCGTCTTGATGATGGCGACGTGGAATGATGTTGGTTCCTCATCAAGGCGCGGATCTCATCCATTCTTGCATTATTCTCTTGCTTGTGAGCGTCGAACTTGTTGTCGAAGTAGTCTCTTGTACGTTGCTCGGAGAGTCGCAAGTCGGTGGCGAGGTTGTCGATGCGGTCGCTCATTGCTTGTTGCTCTTGATGTAACGCTCGTTGTGCGCCAAAGAGGTGGCTCTTGGTGACGTATGATGACATGTCGTCGTCTTGTTCGATGAAGAGTGGGTTGGTAGATGTACTTGGCCTATCCATCATTCCAAGCAAAAGATGTGAGTGGGAGAAGGAGAAGAACTTATACCAATGTACCTTGGACCGATGCTGATGATGAATCAAGTTCACCCAAATGCGGACAATGAAATAGCACTATTGGTACCAATCCTTGTCGGTTCTCACACCTACACAAATAAAAGATTATGGTGGAGCTTGGTGAGGATGGTGGTACAAAATTTGATGCAATTGTAAGTGAGATTCAATAATGTTGGAAAAGATTCACAAATTTGCAAATGCAACAAGTTGACCAAGCAAGTAGGGGTACACGGAAACACACTCGCAAATAGATAAGTGGGATTGTGCAAACCAAAAGTGAGCCAAAATGTGGAATCCACGAAAATGCTCTTGTTGCACAATACTAGAGAGACGCTAGCACGATTGCATGATAGGCGGATACGGAACTTGTGCACAACCTACTAGGCAAAAATGCAACGACCTCTATCCCACATATGCTATATGTATGGTATTTCGGTACTATGATCCAAGATGATCCAATATGACAATCTTAATGTAGCATGATGCTATGGTTCTTCCTCGTAAGCTCTTTTCTTATCTTTTCTCTTTGCTTAAAAGCTTGGGTGGCTCTTTCACTTTTGAGCTCTTTTCTCATGCAAAACTTCACGAACCAAGATAGCAATTGTGTATGCTATGACAACTTTGTGACACACAAATGGATTCCAAGATATGCACCATGGTGGTATGGTATGTATGCTATGGAGTATGATCACTAATGTGCACAAGTCACGTTGCCTGCAATACTCAAAGGCTAGTCTCGATGGGTAAGCAACGCAAAAGATGGCTATGATGTTTATCGATGCAATGGCAAGGTTTGGACAAAGATGTCGTTGAGATTACCGTCCTTGCTTACGGTAGAGGTTCCAAACGGATGCGAAATGTGGACGATGATGTGATGCACGGTCTTCAGTACGTTGGCGAAGATGCCGCTGTACCGTGGTCGAAGTTGCCGAAGAAGCGGGGGTCACCGAAGACGCGCGACCTTTCTGTCTAGGCCGGAAGTTCCGGGCTGGGCCGGAAGGTCCGGGGGCCGGAAGTTCCGGGCTGGGCCGGAAGTTCCAGTGGTCGGGATTCTGCCAAGAACAGGGACTTCGGGATCGAGGGTTTGGGCGGAAAAATTGGGGGGAAAACCCAAATTCTGAGGGAAGAAAGAAGGCGTTAGAAGGGAAGAAGGGTAGGGATGCTAGATCCACTCGAAGCAAAGCAAATCCACGGATCAAATCCAACAAAACTTCATCACACCAACAAATTACAAAAAAAATTGGGGCTATTTTTGGTAGGGAATTTTCGGGTTTAGGATGAAAACAACAAAATCAAGCTAGAAAACACGGGGTAGGGGCTCCAAAAACGTGATCAACGTGGCTCATGATACCATATGATGTAGGGTGGAACCCTAATCGGAGATCTTTCACGTTTGGAGGGGATCCTACGGGGGAAACACGACGAACGGGCGGAAGAACACAAGGGAAAACTCAAAAGGGGAACAATAAACCGACAAGTTTCGATTACACAAGGGCTAGATCACCGAACACACAAGGTAGCACAATATTCAAAATCAACAAAGGAAAGATACACGAGTAACCGATCTTCTCCGTGAGGAGGTCTTGATGGGGTCCACCCTAGAGGGGGTCTTGAATCCGCTTGGGCGATCTTCTTCGAAGAGGTCGTGAACTCCGAGGAGAAGTACCAAGTGGATGAGCAAGGGCTCTCACACCAAAGATGAGCTAAACCAATGCTAACCCTAACTAGGAGGAGGTGGGGGAGTATTTATAGTTTACGGGACGAAAGGGTACACGGCCTCGGCCTGTGGCTGCTTTCGCAGCAGGGCGGAAGTTCCGGCTCGGCCGGAAGGTCCGGGCAGGGTCCGGCCTAAGCCGAGAGTTGGCGCGGGTGGAGCTGGGCTGGCTTCGAGGGGCCGGAAGTTCCGGGCCGGGTTCCGGGTAGGTTCCGGGCTAACCAGAATGTTGGCACACCCGGGTTGGTCGATGTCGTCGGATGCCGGAAGCTCCGGGCGGGCCGGAAGTTCCGGGCTGTGGCCGGAAGTTTCGGGCTGTCCAGAGAGTTGACGCCTGTCGTTTCTTCTTCAGCTCCTGGTTCCTTGGCTTGAACGTTGTACTTGCTCACGCATAGTGTCTCGGACTTAGGTAGTAGCCATGTCTCACTGGAAGGAAAAGGGAAATCGAATAGGAGTGATGTCACCTCGGATTGAATAGCACGAGCTCTAGCTCTTATCATGGGTCCACTTGGAGCTTGGATAGTTGATGGAAGGTCCATGGGGATGACCGAAGGATGCTCCGCATCAAAGGCCCTGCCCAGGATCAAGGTGGTTGTTCCCGTTACTTCAGCGTAAGTGTTTCTTCTATTTGTTTTTTGTTTCGATCGTGAACTTCTTTTCTTGTTTGACCGAGTGAAGTTTGGAACTTTCAGTTACTACTTCTGCAACATCTATGGACGTTGACGAGGAGTTGGGCAACGCGGAAACTGCAGACGGAACCACTTCTCGGGCAGGTATGACTCCATAGCAACTCCAATGCTGTGTCAGTTGATTTTCTGGTTGACTAAAATTTCACTGCCGAGTGTTGGCAGCACCAGCAAACGTTATCCAGCTTCCTGATGATGATGATGATGATGATGATGATGAAGTGCTTCAAAGGAATATATGGAGGAGGAGTAGGACCTCGAGCAGTAGGGTGCGCGCCAGCAAAGTGCCACACTCGACATCTGAGCTAGTAGTTCAGCTACTTGGTGATCCAATTCGGACTACTGTCTCCTTTGCTGATCCTTTGTCGACTGACCAGCCTCCGGCCTCGACTGCTCAGGCTCTTGCTCCGATTGCGCAACTTCAAGCTTCAGCTACTCCGACCACGTCGTCTAATCCAACAGCTCCTCTATTTGTTACTCACCACGTCCCGGAGGACCAAGTAGGTGCTCCCAAGGAGGCCATGATCTAGGCAGGTATAATGATGGACCGACTAAAGGTGGTGAACGATGCCAGCAAGGCCGCCTATGACGCCAACTTTGCCCTCCAAACCAATGTCCAAGAAAGTGGGATTGTAAGTTGATTTCCGATTGGCTTCCAGCTTGACCTTTAATCTGTTAGGATATGCTATCTGAAAAACTGCTGCTTTATTATTCGTAAGATGTCAACCTGTTCCTTGCATCTGTTCACCCACTGGGTGTAGTCGTGTAGCCATGTAGCTCTTTCACTCAACTTAGATAGGTCGTACCGAGTGAGTTGTTAGTCCAGTGGGGGCACGCTGTGATGAGGACATGACTACCTTGGATGAGACCAAAAATATTGCATACATGCATATTTCTCAGGTGATTTCTAGTGCAAACTATTCAATAATATATTTATGTTATCCAGAACAAAAATACTTCACATACTTTTGTGTTTTGTCTAATTGCAGGTGTATGGGACATTTGTACAATCCACATATGAAGATAAGGGAGAAAGAGATGTTTACCTGCTGTTCAAAAAGTTCTCTCACGTCACTTTTGGCCCAAGAGAAGATAGAGTCCAAGTCTCTCACGTTCGGACTCAGATTCGGACTGCACAGACATACCTGACTCAAAACGTCTATAACTTTTTCATACGGACTCCAAATTAGTTGATTCTTTTTTGTTGGAAAATAGATTTCGTGCATTTTCCAACCCAATTGAATCACCTTAAAATCCGTCCGGAGCGTTGAGTTATAGACGAAACAATCTGATGCTGCAGCAGAATCCGAGTCAAACTACAAGTCCAAAGGTGTTACGTCACCTCCGCTTGGGCCCATTGGCCTTGTACGACCTAGGGTTAGTTTTAGGCTGCCTTGGGACGTCCTCCCACCTCCTTGGCCGCCACCCCTTGCTCCTATATAAGTAGATCCATCTAGTAGCTTTTTCCTTGGGATTTGTTTAGTTAAAGTTAGCCATTGCAACTTCGTACTTCGTTTGTGTCCAACGACCAGACCAAGACCGCTTACGGATCCCCACCATTATCATTACTTCATATATATTCGCAATATTCAGATTACTTTATCATATTCTTGCTCGTTCTTCGATTGCTTGCAGGAATAGACCTTCGTGGTCAGCTGATCGTGCTTCCGGCATCGCCAAGAACCTAAGGAGATTGGTTTAGCGATTGCTAAGGCGCAACGTCGTGCACGTTTGTAGTCGGATCGTCAAAGTCGACTCCACCAAATCGATAGTTATCATCTCATCGAAAGATCGGGACACCCTCGCCTCTATCAAGTGGTATCAGTTTTCAGGTTGCTCGGTGAGAATTTCCAATTATCCCTAGATTAGATTTATTTTCTTACCTATTGTCCAAGAAAAAGCCACAAAAAAAGTTAGATCTATTCATCCTTTGTCCAAGCCAGTCTGAGCCTTTGCAGTTTTCTTTTCATTGTTTGCATTATTGAATTATCGGTTGCATCGTCGTGTCGAGTTGCTGGTCTTAGTGTCTAGTTTGTTTAGAGTTTCGAGTTCTGTTCACATTAGTCACGCCGCCGCTGCATCGTTATCCCTTCCGTTGATCACCATCCATCCATCAATTTCCACCACGTGCTACCCACCGTTCATTGTCATAACCATAGTTGAGATCGTTCACATCTTCGCCTGATCCAATCTGCATCTTATCCAGTTTGTCTTGGAAAGAGGGAGAAAAAACGATAGAGAAAAAAAAAGAGAGAAAAAAGGAAAAAAAAAGAAAAAGAGAGAGAAGAAAAAAAAAAAAGCGTGAGAAAAAAAAAGAGGAAAAAAAAACCGGACCTATCTAGAATCAATCTCGTACCTGAATTCGGATTGGAATCTGTTTTGCGCACTGTTCAGTAAAACAGGTGAATCTTCCTCATACGAAGTCCGTTTTGACTCCGTGAGTACTCAAATTAAAGCTAGAGACGAGGCGCATCTAAATAGTTGCAGAAGCTAGTTCAATATTTGACACCTCAAAATCGGCTTCTAAATAGGTGTTTTTGCCCTCTGAAGTTCGTGAACACAGCTTGTTCCAATTTTTCAGGCCAGTTTTAGAATTCTTTGACTCCTCATATCAACTCGAATTGAGTGATTCTTTTTGCATTGGAAAGCTTGAGTTAGTAGCATTCTTTGAAAGAATTTATCAGAAAATTGGCTCAAACTTTTCAAGAGGAAAGTTGGAGAGAGTTGTTGTATGTCCTGCTTGGCGTTGTTTTTCATCATTATCTTCACCGCCGTTGTGATCTTCACTTATATCTTGCTGTCAAGAGCTACTTAGTATCCTTCATTGATACTAGTTGTGCTATACCGTGACCTCATTAGTGTTCTAGGCTCGCGTCTCTAGTCCTGATGAGGACATCAATACCATTGTTACACCCACAGCCCCTACTGCTACATATACTGGACCAATTACTAGAGCTCACAGACGCCAATTAAATTATCAGTACTTTCGTTTCTTGGTAATGATTCTAATGTTCATGAGAATATGATGATGCCTAAATTGGATACATTTGTTTTGCTTACAAATGAAGGCCCTAGCTTGGAGAAGGATGGACATTGAGCAAGAACAAGCATGGAGATAATGCCATGCAAGGGGAACAAGAACGGAGTTACAAGTGATGATTTCAGGACTTTGAAGCCACCATAATGGGTGCATGAAGCCTTGGACGAAATATACAAGATGCTACTTCATAAATGTCGTCCCCGAGGCTATTCTAGGTGCTGCGTCACCTTATTAGTGGGCCAGGCCCATGTAATTTCGAAATACTTAAGTATAGGCTGTTTTAGAGTCCGTATGTGTGGGGAAACAAGAGTTAGGGTTGATTTCGACCCCTCCACCAAGGGCCACGAAATTCCCCCCTCTTCCTCCATATATACAGCCCTTAGGGCACCGTTTAGACCTTGGGTTTTGTTTAGATTAAAAGTTCGCCATAGCTGCAACTTCGCGCGTTTCGTTTGTGTTCAACGACTGCATAAAGGCGCCACAGTAACCCCTCCTTGATCAATAAAGCTTTCATCTTATATTCGCAATATCCAGATTGCAATCTCAGTTTCTTGCTTGTTCTTCGCTTGCTCGCAGGAAATGACCCTCGTGGTCAGTTGATCGTGTCGGCGTCGTCAATAACCTCTCGGAGTTGGTTTAGCGATTGCTAAGGCGCGGCGTCCTCGCAAGACGTTCGTAGTCGGATCGTCAAAGTCGACTTCCTCCAAAGCGAAAACCAACATCTCATCGAAAGACGGGACACCTTTGCCTCTATCAAGTGGTATCAGATTTTCAGGTTGCTCGGTGAGATTTTACAGTTTTCCGTAGTTTAGATCGAGTCTGTTCTTCATACCTATAGTCCACGAAAAAGCCACAAAAAAATTAGGGTTAGTTCATCATATCCGAACCAATCTGAGCCTTTGCATAATCTTTTAGGGTTTGCTTTGTTGAATTTGCGGTTGCATCGTTGTGTCAAGTTGCTGGTCTTAGAGTCTAGTCTTTTAGAGTTTCGAGTTCGGTCATAAGTTGTCACGCCGCCGCCGCACCATCATCATCGCCTTGCCATCTTCCACCATTGCTTATCCGCCACCGCTCTGAATCCATATCCATATACCACCACCGCTGCCATATATCTACCACCATATATCCACCACCAATCCGAGTTCCTTGCATATTAGGGTTGTTTTCGAGATCCATCTAGTTTCCGATTCGTGTTTCCTTGCCGGAGTAGGTTTCGGAAAAAAAAAAACGCACTTGTCGAAATTTTCTGGCTATCCTGTTTTTAAGTGTTTCTAAGTGTATTGAGACAATCGTCGTTATAGAAAGTTTTTTGACCCGTTTCAGTTTTTGGGTCCGGGCAGTCGAAAAAAAAATTTTGGTCGAAAAAATTTCGTGCCCATCCTGTCAGTTTGACCTCAGAAGAGTTTTGAGACACTCGCCATTATAGTGATTTTTCACAAAAAAAAGAGCAGCGCACAAAAAAAACAAAAAAGCAGCGCAAAAAAAAAGAGCGAAAAAAAATCCAGAGTGTGCTTTTCCCTTGTTTACGTGCAGCGCCGTGATTTTGTTAGTGTTCTAGGCTCGCGTCTCTAGCACGGTCTAGCCTAGGACCAGACAAGATCGTCGTTGAGCGCTTATTCAACTTTGCATCTCTGAATTGATTATTGCTGACCCTTTTGCTACCATATTATAAGCCTTCCCAGCTCCACATACATCTACATCGTATGCTTGACTCTCCCAGTAATCGCTCTATCCAAGCTTTGAGAGTTTTGACTACATCGGTTGCGATCACCGCCTTCTGGGTAAGAACTGGTAAGAATTTGAGATTTGCTTGACGGATTTGTGACCGCCCACCACACCATCACCACCACTTCCTAGTAGTCCGTCAATCATATTCTTGTGTGTTTCTATTGCTGCTAACCATGGCAGGATCACAAGCCGATTAGACCGACCGGGAGAACATGACAAACAAAGCGCTACATGATAAGTTTCAACAAATGATGAGTGGGCAGGTGGACGATGTGCTAAATAGATTTGAAGAGGCCATGGAGAAGATAGATGGCATTGAGAAGGCGTTGAAACAAAGCTCGATAACAAGTTTAATGAATTGCTCGCTGCCTACCACCACCACCACCGGCTGCACCTAACGCACCTCTACTTCAACAACACGGACTACCTCCACATCGCGAAACAGCCCTCCGCCGAGCTTCCCGTGTCCCTCTTCACCGCCAAGCTGCTGGTGCTGCTGTTGATACTTCTTGGCTCCTTCTGCTGCTGCGGTGGGGGAGGATGATTATGTAAGAGCTTACGAGGATGAGGTTGATCAACATCAGAACTACGTGCAACCACCAGCACCACAACCACCAGGTCGTCCACATGCAAATAATGGCAATGTTCGAGCTCCCCTTCAGGTACGAGATCATGACCATCTCCCTAAACTGAAATTGAATATTCCACCATTTGAGGGTAGATATGTTCCTGATATATATCTTACTTGGGAGTTAGAAACTGAACAACGATTTACATGTTTACAATATCCTGAGGAGAGACGTGTTCCTGCTTGTTTGTGCTTTCACTAGCTTTGCATGTGTTTGGTGGTCTGAACATTGTAGATTATATCCTGTTCCAGCTACTTGGGCTGCTTTGAAAACTGCTATGCGTACTCGTTGGGTTCCACCATATTATCAGCGTGAATTACTTCAAAATTGCAGCGCTTAAGACAAGGAAAAATTCGTAGAAGAATATTATCGGGAATTACAAACTGGCTTGATTAGATGTGGTATTGTTGAGGAGAATGAAGCTATGCTTGCACGCTTTCTGGGTGGATTAAATAGAGAGATTCAGACCATTCTAGACTACAAGGATTATAATAATATCACTCGATTATTCCATCTTGCTTGTAAAGCTGAACGTGAAGTGCAGGATCGATGTGCCTTGGCGCGACTAACTTTTCTGCAGGTCGACCTTCATCATGGACACCACGTGCATCATCTACTTCCACACGCTCTACTACACCGCACCTCCGTCGGCTGCCACCTCCAATCGTGATACAAGAAAGCAGGCACAACCACCACTATCGCCAAGAGTACACTGCTGGGCCTACAGAGCTCTTCTTCTTCCATGGCGTCAACAGGCACACAAGTGATATTATTTGTCGTCGTTGTAAGGGAAGAGGACATTTTATAGAGAATGCACATCTCAGCGTGTGATGATTGCTACTTGAGGATGGTGGGTATGAGTCTGCTAGTGACTATGATGAAGAGACTTTGGCTCTTATTACACATGAAGAACACGGTGGAGATGATTCGATCCCGAGACGCAATACATGGCTCTTGAAGATGCCGACAGTATGAATGTTTAGTTGCTCAACGTGTTTTGAGTGTGCAGGTTACACAAGTGAGCAAAATCAGAGGCATAACTTGTTCCATACAAAGGAGTTGTGAAGGAACGTTCTATTCAAGCGCCATCATAGATGGAGGGAGCTGCAACAACTTGGCTAGCATGGATATGGTGGAGAAGCTTTCTCTCACCACAAGACCACATCCACATCCTTACTACATCCAATGGTTCAACAACAGCGGCAAGGTTAAGGTAACACGTCTTTGTGTGTATTTTAGTATCTCTACATATGCTGATTATGTTGATTGTGATGTGGTACCTATGCAAGCATGTTCCTTATTACTTGGTAGACCATGGCAATTTGATAAAAATTCTGTACACCATGGTAGAAACAATCAGTATACTCTTGTTCACAAGGATAAAAATATTACTTTGCTTCCTATGACTCTGATTCCATTTTGAAAGATGATATTAATAGAGCTAATAAAGCAAAACAGGAGAAAATAAGAGTGAAAATCAGATTGTGGCAAAAGAATTTGAGCAACAAATGAAGCCTAATAATAAACCATCTAATGTTGCTTCTGAAATTAAACTGAAAAGTGCATGTTTATTTGCCACCAAATCTGATATTGATGAGCTAGATTCTAGCAAATCTGTTTGCTATGCTTTTGTGTGCAAAGAGGCATTATTTTCATTCGAGGACGTGCCTTCCTCTTTGCCCCTGCGGTCACTAACATTTTGCAGGAGTTCGCCGACGTCTTCCCACAAGGCGTGCCACGGATTACCACCTATTCGAGGGATTGAGCATCAAATTGACTTAATTCCCGTGCATCGCTACCCAACCGCGCACCATACCGCACCAATCCGGAGGAGACGAAGGAGATTATCGTAAAGTACAGGAGCTGCTCGACAAAGGTTATATACGCGAATCTCTTAGTCCTTGTGCTGTTCCTATTATACTAGTGCCTAAAAAGGATGGTACGTCGGCGTATGTGTGTTGATTGTAGAGGCATTAATAATATTACTATTCGTTATCGCCATCCTATTCCTAGGCTAGATGATATGCTTGATGAATTGAGTGGCTCTACAATATTCTCCAAAGTTGATTTATGTAGTGGATACCATCAAATTCGTATGAAATTGGGAGATGAATGGAAAACAGCATTTAAAACTAAGTTTGGATTATATGAGTGGTTAGTCATGCCTTTTGGGTTAACTAATGCACCTAGTACTTTCATGAGATTAATGAACGAAGTTTTACGTGCTTTCATTGGACGATTTGTGGTAGTTTACTTTGATGATATACTGATTTATAGCAAATCTTTGGAAGAACATTTGGAACATTTACGTGCTGTTTTTAATGCTCTACGTGATGCACGCTTGTTTGGTAACCTTGGGAAGTGCACCTTTTGCACCGACCGAGTATCTTTTCTTGGCTATGTTGTTACTCCACAGGAATTGAAGTTGATAAAGCCAAGATTGAAGCTATTGAGAGTTGGCCGCAGCCCAAAACGGTCACACAAGTGAGGAGTTTTCTTGGACTCGCTGGTTTCTATAGGCGTTTGTGAGAGACTTTAGCACCATTGCTGCACCTCTCAATGAGCTTACAAAGAAGGATGTGCCTTTTGTTTGGGGTACCGCACAGGAAGAAGCCTTCACGGTATTGAAAGATAAGTTGACACATGCTCCTTTACTCCAACTTCCTGACTTTAATAAGACTTTTGAGCTTGAATGTGATGCTAGTGGAATTGGATTAGGAGGTGTGTTATTACAAGATGGCAAACCTGTTGCATACTTTTCTCGAAAAATTGAGTGGGCCTAGTCTGAACTATTCTACTTATGACAAAGAATTATATGCTCTTGTTCGGACTTTAGAGACATGGCAACATTATTTATGGCCCAAAGAATTTGTTATACATTCTGATCATGAATCTTTGAAACATATTAAAAGTCAAGCTAAACTGAATCGTAGACATGCTAAATGGGTTGAATTCATTGAGACTTTCCTTATGTCATTAAACACAAGAAGGGTAAAGAAAATGTTATTGCTGATGCTTTGTCTCGTCGATATACTATGCTTTCACAACTTGACTTCAAAATATTTGGTTTGGAGACCATCAAAGATCAATATGTGCATGATGCTGATTTTAAAGATGTAATGCAGAATTGTAAAGAGGGAAGAACATGGAACAAGTTCGTTATTAATGATGGTTTTGTGTTCCGTGCTAACAAGCTATGCATTCCTGCTAGCTCTGTTTGTCTTTTGTTGTTGCAGGAGGCGCATGGAGGAGGATTAATGGGACACTTTGGCGTGAAGAAGACGGAGGATATACTTGCTACACATTTCTTTTGGCCAAAGATGAGACGGGATGTTGAGCGTTTTGTTGCTCGCTGCACTACATGTCAAAAAGCTAAGTCACGACTCAATCCTCATGGTTTATATATGCCTTTGCTGTGCCTAGTGTTCCTTGGGAGGATATATCTATGGACTTTGTTTTAGGTTTACCTCGAACAAAGAAGGGAGGATAGCATATTTGTTGTCGTGTGGATAGATTCTCAAATGGCACACTTTATACCATGTCATAAAAGCGATGATGCTGTTAATGTTGCTGATTTGTTCTTTCGTGAAATTATTCGCTTGCATGGTGTGCCAAATACTATTGTTTCAGATCATGATACTAAATTTCTTAGCCACTTTTGGAGATGTTTATGGGCTAAGTTGGGGACTAAACTGATTTTTAGTACTACTTGTCACCCCCAAACTGATGGACAAACTGAAGTAGTCAATAGAACATTGTCTACTATGCTTAGGGCTGTTTTGAAGAATAATAAGAAAATGTGGGAAGAATGCTTGCCTCATATTGAATTTGCTTATAATCGTTCATTGCATTCTACTACTAAGATGTGCCCTTTTGAAATTGTGTATGGCTTCCTACCTCGTGCACCTATTGATTTGTTGCCTCTTCCATCTTCGGAGAAGGTTAATTTTGATGCTAAAGAACGTGCTGAATTGATTTTAAAAATGCATGAGATAACTAAGGAAAACATTGAGCGTATGAATGCTAAATATAAACTTGCTGGAGATAAGGGTAGAAAACATGTTGTCTTTGCACCTGGAGATCTTGTTTGGTTACATTTGCGTGAGGATAGGTTTCCTAATTTGCATAAATCAAAGCTAATGCCACGTCTTGATGGTCCATTTAAGGTGTTAGAGAAAATAAATGATAATGCATATAAACTTGAGCTGCCTGCAGATTTTGGGGTTAGTCCCACTTTTAACATTGCAGATTTGAAGCCTTATTTGGGTGAGGAATATGAGCTTCCGTCGAGGACGACTTCATTTCAAGAAGGGAGGATGATGAGGACATCAATACCATTGTTACACCCACAGCCCCTCTTCGCTACATATCTTGGACCAATTACTAGAGCTCATGCGCGCCAATTAAATTATCAGTACTTTCGTTTCTTGGTAATGATTCTAATGTTCATGAGAATATGATGTCGCCTAAATTGGATACATTTGTTTTGCTTACAAATGAAGGCCCTAGCTTGGAGAAGGATGGACATTGGAGCAAGAACAAGCATGGAGATAATGCCATGCAAGGGGAACAAAACGGAGTTACAAGTGATGATTTCAGGACTTTGAAGCCACCATAATGGGTGCATGAAGCCTTGGACGAAATATACAAGATGCTACTTCATAAATGTCGTCCCGAGGCTATTCTAGGTGCTCGTCACCTTATTAGTGGGCCAGGCCCATGTAATTTCGAAATACTTAAGTATAGTCTGTTTTAGAGTCCGTATGTGTGGGAAACAAGAGTTAGGGTTGATTTGGACCCCTCCACCAAGGGCCACGAAATCCCCCCTCTTCCTCCATATATACAGCCCTTAGGGCACCGTTTAGACCTTGGGTTTTGTTTAGATTAAAAGTTTGCCATAGTTGCAACTTCGCGTACTTCGTTTGTGTTCAACGACCAGACAAAGGCGTCACAGAACCCCACCTTGATCAATAAAGCTTTCATCTTATATTCGCAATATCCAGATTGCAATCTCAGTTTCTTGCTTGTTCTTCGTTTGCTCGCAGGAAGCAGACCCTCGTGGTCGTTGATCGTGCTCGGCGTGGTCAATAACCTCTCGGAGTTGGTTTAGCGATTGCTAAGGCGCGACGTCCTCGCAGACGTTAAGTAGTCGGATCGTCAAAGTCGACTTCCTCCAAAGCGAAAACCAACATCTCATCGAAAGACGGGACACCTTTGCCTCTATCAAGTCCGGTCTAGCCTAGGACCAACACAGTACCGTCGTTGAGCGTTTATTCAACATTGCATCTTTGAATTGATTATTGCTAATCTTTTGCTACCATATATAGCCAACCCAGCTCCACATATTTCTACACCGTGTATCGTGACGCTCCCCGCAATCGCTTTACTCAATATTCGGAGTTACTTGACACCGCTGGTTGCCGATCACCGCTTTCTGCATGGTAAGAACTTGTAAGACATTGATATTTGCTTTATCGTGAGCGTTTACCACCACATCCTAGTAGTTATAGGAACATTATTTTTGGATTTTGTTTCTTGTTCTACTAATCATGACAGGATCCAGAGTCAATTCATGGGCTTTGTCGATCGCGGAGACATGCCACCACCTATGCAAATACCACAACCGTCACGAGAGGTGCACAAACATCCAAATGCACATGATCAGGTTCATGTTTCTATACCACCATTTAATGGCCGTTTTAGACCTCCTTTATATATTGAATGGGAGTTAGACATAAATAATATATTTGCTTCCCATAATTTTGATGAACGTAAAAAGTTATGGTTGCGGTTGGTTCTTTCACTGGTTATGCTCTAGTTTGGTGGAGTGAATATTGTCGGTTACACCCTGATTATGTACCTAATACTTGGGATGATTTAAAACATGTCATGAGAGATAGATTAAATCGATGTTTATTATACTGTGGCATGATTAAAAAACTGGAACATTTAAAACAAGGTAGTGACACCGTAACAAAATATTATGATGATTTACAAACTACCTTGTTGCACTCATTTTAGAAGAAAGTGAAGAAGATTTTATGGATAGATTTTGGGGAGGATTAAACCATAATATTCAGGAGATACTAATTCATGAAGAGTGTTATCCTATGGACCATTTGTTTCGTCTTGCTTGCAAAGCTGAACAGGAAATAAAACGACGTGTTGCCCACAAGGAGAACAAGCGCACGGTGCACATTCCAACTGTTGATACAGATGTTTATTCAACTACTAGGCGTACTATGACAACCACATCCGTTGTTGCGAGGACTATATCATCTCCACCATGTGAGACATCACCATCGAGAGTGCCTGCATCATCTGAGTTGACTATAAGAGGTAATGACAAAGGTACAGATTTTCCACTTTTACATGAGAATGATGCATGCCTAGTTAACTTGAATACATCATGTGTTGAGCTACCCACTACTTTGATCATACCACCTATTTTAGAGGATTATATTGATAATTTGACTTTGCCATGTGATCAAACAACTGAAATACCAACAATTTTGAGAGCACCCATTGAATTAACTATTGATGCAAAAGAATCAATGTTTAATCATTTTGATCGACCTCTAATCTTGGTGATGATTCTGTGTCGAATGACTCATTGCATGTTTGCTTATCTAAGCATGTTGTAGCATGTAAATTTGATTCAAATAAGGTTTATTCACCAATGTTGGGATGGTTTAATGATGAACATTGTCAATCTCTTGAAATAAATAAGAGCTTCACTTATATGTGCAAACTGAGTTGCAGTATTTTCAAGCCTTCTAGTTCTTGTGCTAATTTGTTGGCTTTAGATTTTATGAACTATGCAAGTTACTCATCTATTCATGTGTCATATATGCAAAAATCAAGGGAAGTAAAAATGGAAGACGTATACATATACAACATGTACACCTTGTCTCTTTTGTTAGCCACATTTCAGATTAAGCAACGCCGAGGACGGCTTTGTTTTCAAGAAGGGGAGGATGATGAGGACCTGACTACCTTGGATGAGACCAAAAATATTGCATACATGCATATTTCTCAGGTGATTTCTAGTGCAAACTATTCAATAATATATTTATGTTATCCAGAACAAAAATACTTCACATACTTTTGTGTTTTGTCTAATTGCAGGTGTATGGGACATTTGTACAATCCACATATGAAGATAAGGGAGAAAGAGATGTTTACCTGCTGTTCAAAAAGTTCTCTCACGTCACTTTTGGCCCAAGAGAAGATAGAGTCCAAGTCTCTCACGTTCGGACTCAGATTCGGACTGCACAGACATACCTGACTCAAAACGTCTATAACTTTTTCATACGGACTCCAAATTGGTTGATTCTTTTTTTGTTGGAAAATAGATTTCGTGCATTTTCCAACCCAATTGGAATCACCTTAAAATCCGTCCGGAGCGTTGAGTTATAGACGAAACAATCTGATGCTGCAGCAGAATCCGAGTCAAACTACAAGTCCAAAGGTGTTACGTCACCTCCGCTTGGGCCCATTGGCCTTGTACGACCTAGGGTTAGTTTTAGGCTGCCTTGGGACGTCCTCCCACCTCCTTGGCCGCCACCCCTTGCTCCTATATAAGTAGATCCATCTAGTAGCTTTTTCCTTGGGATTTGTTTAGTTAAAAGTTAGCCATTGCAACTTCGTGTACTTCGTTTGTGTCCAACGACCAGACCAAGACCGCTTACGGATCCCCACCATTATCATTACTTCATATATATTCGCAATATTCAGATTGCTTTATCATATTCTTGCTCATTCTTCGATTGCTTGCAGGAATAGACCTTCGTGGTCAGGCTGATCGTGCTTCCGGCATCGTCAGTAACCTAAGGAGATTGGTTTAGCGATTGCTAAGGCGCAACGTCGTGCACGTTTGTAGTTGGATCGTCAAAGTCGACTCCACCAAATCGATAGTTATCATCTCATCGAAAGATCGGGACACCCTCGCCTCTATCACGCTGAGTGCCCCCACTGGGTGTAGTCCCCGAGACCGCTGTTGACTGCTGGTAGTCGATGGTGGTCTTAGACAAATGTTTTTTTACTCCTTCCACTCAGGCTAGCCAGACCATGCCGAGTGGGAAATCAAACGAGTGGGGGCACGCTAAGTGACCCACTGGGTTTACCCCCCAAGACTGCTGTTGTATGTGTGATTCGGCAGTAGTCTTACAACTCTTTTTGTTGTGGCCATTTGATATTGTACACTTTCCACTCGGAAGTAACTGATCTTCGTTTCTATCGACTGACTTGTTTTTTTGTTGATTGCAGAGAGCTTGTGAACTTGGGACCAAATATGCTGATTTGGAGAAGAGGCAGATCCAACTCAATCTCGAGCTGGAGTTAGCCAAGGAGAACCTGAAGAAAGCCCAGGATGAAGCAGCTGCCATGGGAGGTAACACCTTGCTGACTACTCGCCCTATCATTTTTCCTTTCCATTTTTTGAACCGAGTGATTTCACTCGAACAGATGTGCGTAGTGAAGACCGTCAACTCCAGGCTCGTTTGAGGAATGTTATTTCTTTAGAAAAATGAAGCAGGCTCTAGAGCAGAAGGATCTTGATCTTGTCGCGGCACAAAAGACGACGCGTGAGAAGACTGAACTTGCTGAGAAGAAGCTGGCTTCAGTCGGAAAGTTGGAGGAGGAGAATGCAAACCTGAAAACTGTTGTTGACGAGGCGAAGAAAGAGGTTGTGCAACTGAAGGAGGAGAAGGTGGCTTTGGCTAACAAAGTGGATGTTCTCACTCGGAAGAGTGACGAACTAGAAACTTATCTGGGTGGTCTTGCCAAGAAGATGTTCCTTATGCTTGAAGGTACTTTCCCTTATCCGATTGATTGCCAAAAAACTTCTTCACCGTGTTGCTGCCCATTCATTGCCTTTTTGTGCGTGCAGAATTCTGTCAGAAATTTGAGGAGGAAACTTGGCGGATCGAGACAGGACTGGACCCCATCAACTCTCTTGTCAAGGATGAAGCTGCCATTAACGTGCTGCGACTGGAATCCTGCCTCGCCAGTGTCTTGGACTACCTTGCCTAACTGAAAGTGGCATTGTAGCGGATTGACAAGAAGCTCTGGCTAGAAGATGTGTTTTAGAATGATCTTGAGTCATTGATGACTCGATTCAATGACATCCCTGACCGAGTGTAGGCGTGGAAGAAGTCATCTGCTCGCTGCGGTACTGACGTGGCTCTATCTCTGGTTCGTGTTCACTTCAAGGACGCCAAGGAAGAGAAGCTAAAGGCTCTTCAGGTGGCCAACACCAAGAGCTTCAATTTCAATCTTTCATGGAGATCTTTATCAACGCAGCAACCCGTATTGCAGACGACATCGACTCGGACACTTCCATCGAGCTAGCAAGTCCTCCTCCTGCCGAGTGAAAAACTTGATAACTTGACCTTATTTGCCTCGAAATGCCGAGTAGTTTTGTAATCGTTAAACTCTTTCGGGCTTGATGCCCGAGTACTTATGCTGGTGATTCTGATCCTTGATGGATGATAGAGGCAAAGGTGTCCCGATGTTTCGATGAGATGGTGGCTATCGTTTCTGTGGGAGTCGACCTTGACGATCCGACTACGAACGTGCGAGACGTCGCGCCTTAGCAATCGCTAAACCAACCTCCGAGGGTTATTGACCACGCCGGAGCACGATCAACCTGACCACGAGGGCCTGTTTCCTGCGAGCAAACGAAGAACAAGCAAGAAACTAAGATTGCAATCTGGATATTGCGAATATAAGAGGAAAGCTTTATTAATGAAGGTGGGGTTACTGTGGCGCCTTGGTCTAGTCGTTGAACACAAACGAAATGCTGCTGGTTGCAGCTATGGCGAACTTTTGATCTAAACAAAACCCAAAGTCTAAACGACGCCCTAAGGGCTGTATATATGGAGGAAGAGGAGGGAATTTCGTGGCCCTTGAGGGAGGGGTCCGAAACCAACCCTAACTCTTGTTTCCCCACACATACGCGCTCTAAAAACAGCCTATACTTAAGTATTTCGAAATTACATGGGCCTGGCCCAATAATAAGGTGATGCAGCACCTAAAATAGCCTATGGACGAATATTATGAAGTGGCATCTTGTATATTTCGTTCAAGGCCTCATCCACTCATTAGGGTGGCTTCAAAGTCCTGGAATCATCACTTGTAACTCCGTTCTTGTTCCCCTTGCGCATGCCAACATCTCCATGCTTGAACTTGCTCCAAGGTTCATCTTTCTTGTCCATGGTAGGCCCTTCATTTGTAAGCAAAACAAATGTATCCAATTTAGGCAGCATCATATTCTCATGAACATTAGAATCGTTACCAAGAAACGAAAGTACCTGATAATTCAGTTGGCGTGCGCGAGCTCTAGTAATTGGTCCAGTATGTATAGCAGCAGGGGCTGTGGGTGTAACAATGGTATTGATGTCCTCATCAATGGATTTACCCAAACTCAGTTGTTTTTATTTGAATGCAGCTGCTTTGTCTCTATTGCCTTCGGAATTTTTTGACTTAGGCAGATCTAGGATTGCAACTGAGTTCCTGAGTGAGAGGATAACTCTTCACTTGGAAGAGACGTTGTACTTGTGGCGCAGCTCAGAGCGCAACCGGTCATTATACTTGTGACGCAGGTCAGAGTGCAAACAGACGTTGTACTTTTGGCACAGCTCAGAGTGCAACTGGACGTTGTACCTGTGGTGCAGCTCAGAGTGCAACCGGATGTTGTACCTGTGGTACAGCTCAGAGTGCAACCAGACTTTGTACTTGTGGTACAGCTCAGAGTGCAACCAGCCGTTGTACTTGTGGTGCAGCTCAGAGTGCAACCGGACATTGTACTTGTGGCGCAGCTCAGAGTGCAACCATGCATTTGTACTTGTGGCGCAGCTCAGAGTGCCACTGGACGTTGTACTTGTGGCGCAGCTCAGGATGCACCTCTTTGAAACTTAGGCGAGTACGGGATCACAGCTAAGCCCCTGAGTGAGAGGGTTGCTCTTCACTCGGAGTACGTTTTGAAGCTTAGGCGAGTATGGGGTCGCGGCTAAGCCCCCGAGTGAGAGGATTGCTCTTCACTCGGAGTATTTTTTTTAACTTAGGCGAATCTGGTTCGTAGCTAAGCCCCCGAGTGAGAGGGTTTCTCTTCACTCAGAGTGTGTTCTGAAACTTAGGCGAGTACGGGGTTGCGGCTAAGCCCCCCGAGTGAGAGGATTGCTCTTCACTCAGAGTATTTTTAACTTAGGTGAATCTGGTTCGCAGCTAAGTCCATGAGTGAGAGGGTTGCTCTTTACTCGGAGTGTGTTTTGAAACTTAGGCGAGTAAGGGGTCGCGGCTAAGCCCCCGAGTGAGAGGATTGCTCTTTACTTGGAGTATTTTTTAACTTAGGCGAATCTGGTTCACATCTATGCCCCTGAGTGAGAGGGTTTCTCTTCACTCGGAGTATGTTTTGAAACTTAGGCGAGTACGGGGTCGCGGCTAAGCCCCTGAGTGAGAGGATTGCTCTTTAGTCGGAGTATTTTTTAACTTAGGCAAATCTGGTTCGCAGCTAAGCCCCCGAGTGAGAGGGTTGCTCTTCACTCGGAGTATGTTTTAAAACTTAGGCGAATCGGGTTCGCGGCTAAGCCACCCACTGGGTGATTTGGACACACATGTTTATGCGGAAACAATCATTGGGATACTGCGAAAATCATGTATTTGATAAACAATCTGAAGGATTCTTATTACAACTCAACGATTCGAGTGTTTAAATATAAAAGCGGCGGAGCAGACCCGCGTTCCACGAGCGTGGCTCGTCCTCTTTCTTGGCTACATTGTAAAGTCAACAAAAGAGGCTCTTTGTTGAATGGGGCAGCGAGCACCGGCTGGGTGGAAAGCAGGGCTTTGAGCTCTACAAATGCTGCTTCGGCTTCAGGAGTCCACTCGAAAGTATCAGATTTCTTCATCAGTCGGTAAAGAGGCAACGCATTTTCACCGAGACGTGAAATGAACCGACTCAATGCAGCCAAACAACCAGTAAGCTTCTGAACATCATGCACATGCACAGGGCGTTTCATTCGGAGAATTGCTCCAATCTTCTCTGGGTTAGAGTCGATCCATCGTTCAGAAACGAGAAACCCGAGTAACTTTCCTCCTGGGACTCCAAATGTGCACTTGGATGGATTAAGCTTGATGTCATATCTTCTCAGATTCGCAAAGGTTTCAGCGAGGCCAGTCAGCAGGTCGGAACTCTTGCGTGACTTGACCACGATAACGTCCATGTATGCTTCCACGTTCTGACTTATTTGAGTGAGCAGACACTTCTGAATCATGCGCATGAATGTGGCACCAGCATTCTTGAGGCCGAGAGGCATGGTGATATAGCAAAAACACCCGAAAGGGGTGATGAAGGCCGTTTTTATTTCATCGGGCCCATACAGATGGATCTGATGGTACCCGGAATATGCATCCAAAAAGGATAAACGCTCACACCCCACAGTCGAGTCGACAATCTGACTGATGCGGGGCAGAGGGAAATGATCTTTTGGGCAAGCCCGATTGATATTCTTGAAATCAATACACATACAGAGTGAATCATCTTTCTTGGGGACCATGACGACATTGACGAGCCACTCGGAGTGGTATATCTCGCGAATGAATTTAGCTGACAGGAGCCGAGCCACTCCCTCGCCAATTGCTTTCCTTTTCTCCACGGCAGACCGACGGAGATTGATGCGAAGCATCCTTCCATCATCCCCATGGACTCTACACCGACACATCAAGCCCCACGTGGACCCATGACAACAGCAAGAGCACGTGCTTTGGAAACCGAGGTGAACGCCTTCCTACTAGATTTGCATATGGACGCGGATGGAACATGTGTACTACCTCACCAAAATATGCTATGCCTCCTTAGGTATGAAGAGGAACATCACCAAGTCACTCAGGAGCATCACCAAGGAGAGGGAGGACCACCCCGAGGCCACGAGAACCAAGAAGAAGATCAACAGCAGAAGCACAGGAGGCTCCAGGTGACCCCATGCGCACGGGCCCCCAAGACCCCGTGCCCACTGGCTATCCAGAGAGTTGATGCTGGAGCACCCCGTGCGCACGGGCCCAACTTACCCCGTGCGCACGGGCTCATCAGGGTGGACGGCTGTGATCGCCTGTTCGAGCCCCTCTCCACCTCCTTCGATCCAAAGCCTATATAAACCGTACCTAGGGCTATGTTTAGGGTTAGTGATGTAGGGCGAAACCCTACGGGAGCGATCTTTCACGTTGGAGCGGATCCTACGGGGAGACACGAGGAAAATGCGGAAGAACAAGAGGGAAACACGGGGAAAACGAGAGAGAATTCACTCAACCAACAAGAAAACAATCACACAAGTGCTAGATCGATGAACACATAGAGTGACGCAAGATTCAAGAACAATAAAGGTAAAGATACACGAGTAGCCGATCTTCTCCGAGAGGAGGTCTTGATGGGGTCCACCCTACGAGGGGGTCTTGAATCCGCTTGGGGGATCTTCTCCGAAGAGGTCCTGATCTCGAAGGAGAAGTAGCCAAGTGGATGAGCAAAGGCTCTCTCACCTAAACATGAGCTAATCCAAAGCTAACCCTAAAAAGAGGAGGGGATCAAGTATATATAGTCTCGGGCGAAGGGGTACAAGGGACATGGCCACAGGACACTGCTACAGTGGGGAGGCCGACGTCCGGGGTCGGGCAGATTTCGGCTTCGCGAGGCGCCGGATGTCCGGGCTCTCAGCCCGGATGTCCGGGCTAGAGTGGCCGTTTTCAGCAGAACCGGGAGGGGGGCGCCGGATATCCGGGGCTTCGGGACGGGCCGGATGTCTGGGCGGGAGAGGCCGGATGTCCGGGCTGGTCTGGGCATTTCAGCTGCATTCGGTGATGGAGGGGCCGGATTTCCGGGCGCCGGGGCCGGATATCCGGGGTCTCGGGAAGAGCCGGATGTCCGGGGCTTGGGGCCGGATGTCCGGGCTGTGCAGCTTCTTCCGGTTCTTCTCGTCGCGTTTCTTCCTCCTTGTACTTGGCGGCTTGTTCATCTTCACGTGCGTCCTCGGGAGGTTCCCCTTGACACCTAAGCATGCATAGCATATCGGACTTAGGTAGTAGCCATGTCTCGAGTGGATCATATGTGATATCAATAAGGAAAGAGGTCACCTCGTTCTCGAGAGCTCTAGCTCTAGCTCGTGTCATGGGTCCTCTTGGCTCTTGATGAGACGGTTGTAGGTCCATGGGGATGGTCGTGGGATGCTCCGCATCATCTCCCCCCCCTTGGGAGAGATCCGACCTCGGATCAAAGGCTTCATCTCCATGGAAAGGTGCAAGGTCCTTGACGTTGAAGATGTCGCTCACGTTGTACTTGTCTCGAGGTATGTCGATCTTGTAGGCGTTGTCGTTGTAGCGTGCTAGCACCTTGGAAGGTCCATCGGCGCGAGGGAGAAGCTTGGACTTGCGTTCTTTGGGGAAGCGGTCCTTGCGAAGGTGTAGCCACACTAGATCACCAATGTTGAAGACGATGGGTTGCTTGTTGGTGTTGAGCTTGTTTGCCTGGCGTTGTACTTGACGCTCAATGGTGTGCCTTGTATCTTCGTGCATCTTCTTGATGTAGCTTGCTCGTTCACTTGCATCCATGTTGGTGCGCTCTTGGAGAGGAAGTGGTAGAATGTCCAATGGGGACAACGGGTTGAAACCGTAAGACACCTCGGAAGGGGACTTGCCGGTAGTTGAATGTCTTGCACGATTGTAGGCGTACTCGGCGATGGGTATACATGCTTCCCATTCCTTGATGTTCTTCTTGATCAAGACACGAAGTAGAGTGGATAGTGTGCGGTTCGTCACCTCCGTTTGGCCGTCGGTTTGAGGATGGTATGCCGAGGAGAACAAGAGCTTGATTCCGAGCTTGGCACATAGGGTCTTCCAAAAGTAACTCAAGAACTTGACGTCACGATCGGAGACGATTGTCTTTGGTACGCCATGAAGTCGCAAGATTTCCCTACAAAAGAGATTGGCAACATGTGAAGCATCGTCTATCTTGTTGCAAGGTATGAAATGTGCCATCTTAGAAAATCTATCCACAACAACAAATATGGAATCCTTGCCATTTTGAGTTCTAGGCAAACCAAGTACAAAATCCATACTAATGTCTTCCCGTGGTTGATATGGAATAGGAAGAGGCATGTAAAGACCATGAGATTGAGCTTTAGACTTAGCTTTGCGACATGTATAGCATCGGTTGGTGAAGCGTTGTGCGTCATGGAACATCTTGGGCCAAAAGTAGTTGTTGGAGAGCGTGGCGAATGTCTTGTCGCGTCCAAAGTGTCCCATGAGTCCGCCTCCATGAGCCTCTTGCAAAAGGAGCAAACGAAGAGAAGACTCGGGAATGCAAAGTTTGTTAGCTCTCATAAGATAACCATCCTTGATGTAATATTTTTCCCAAGACGTATGCGTCAAGCACTTAGCATAAGGAGAAGCAAAAGATGGATCATGCTCATACAAGTCTTTTATATGCTCAAAACCAATGACATTCAACTCAAGTTGAGTGACAAGCATGCATATGCGTGAAAGCGCGTCGGCAACTACATTTTCTTTACCCTTAATGTACTTGATCACATAAGGAAAAGATTCAATGAATTCACTCCATTTTGCATGACGCTTGTTCAATTTAGTTTGACCTTTGAGGTACTTAAGCGTTTCATGATCGGTATGGATGACAAACTCGTGAGGTCTAAGGTAATGTTCCCACACATGTAGCACACGCACTAAAGCATACAACTCTTTGTCATAGATGGGGTAATTAAGTTGAGCACCGGAGAGTTTTCACTAAAATATGCAATGGCTCGTTTTCTTGCATCAAAACTCCGCCAATTCCGTACCACTTGCATCACAATGAACCTCAAAAGTTTTGTCAAAATTGGGCAAAGCAAGAATCGGAGCATGAGTAAGCAAAGACTTGAGCTCATCAAAAGCGGTTGATTGCAAGGTTCCCCAAACAAAGGGAGTATTCTTCTTGCTCAAAGCATGCAAAGGAGCGCAATTGTGCTAAAATCTTTCACATATCGACGATAAAAACCATAAGACCAAGAAAACTTCGCACTTGTTGCAAATTGGTGGGTTGGGGCCAAGTTTTGATTGCTTCAATTTTAGATTCATCAACATGGACACCCTTTGAGGAAAGAACAAAACCCAAGAAAACCACTTTGTCAACTCCAAAGTGCATTTTTCAAGTTTGCATAAAGGCTTTCCTTGCGAAGAGTTTGCAACACAGATTTTACATGATTGATGTGCTCTTTCATGGTTTTGCTAAACACAAGAATATCGTCAAAGTAAACCACAACAAAGACTCCAATGTAAGGACGAAGCACGTGATGCATAAGACGCACAAAAGTACCGGGAGCTTCCGAAAGACCCATAGGCATCACTAACCACTCATATAAACCAAATTTGGTTTTGAAAGCAGTTTTCCATTCATCACCCTCTTGTATGCGGATTTGATAATAGCCACTTTTAAGATCAATTTTTGAGAAAAAGTTGGCTCCACTAAGTTCATCAAGCATGTCATCTAAGCGAGGAATGGGGTGCCTATATCGAACGGTAATAGCATTGAAAGGTCTACAATCGGAACACAAGCGAAAACTTCCATCGGGTTTAGGCACAAGAATAATCGGAACGGCACAAGGGCTTAGGCTTTCACGTACATGGCCGTTGTCGATGAGTTGTTGTACTTGCCGTTGAATCTCCTTGGTTTCTTCCGGATTGACTCGGTATGGATCTTTGTTTGGTAGAGGCGCTCCGGGGATGAGGTCGATTCGATGCTCAATGCCTCGAAGAGGAGGTAGGCCCGGAGGTAGCTCATCGGGGAAAACATCTTGGAATTCTTGCAAAAGAGATTGAAACACCAAAGGTAGCTCGTGAATGGTGTTAGTGTTTGGTTCTCCATCCTTGCACACAAGGACAAAGTGCATCACGGTAGATGGGTTCTCACACACTTCTCTCATCTCACTTTTGGTGGCAAATAGAATGAGGTTTTTCTCTCTAGGCGAAGAGGCGCTCAAATTTGGCTTGTGGCTCTCACTCACTTTTGGGTGGATCACTTTCTCACTCTTTTCTCTATGATGGGTGGCTTGTTTGTCGGCTATCACATGACTAGGAGACATAGGTCGTAGCACATATTCTTTCCCCTTCATCTTGAAGCTATAGCGATTGGTGCGTCCATTGTGGATGACACCACGGTCGAATTGCCATGGTCGACCAAGAAGTAGGTGACAAACGGTCATTGGGACCACATCACATTCCAACGTGTCTTCATAAGTGATGAGGACATCAATACCATTGTTACACCCACAGCCCCTACTGCTACATATACTGGACCAATTACTAGAGCTCGCGCACGCCAATTAAATTATCAGGTACTTTCGTTTCTTGGTAATGATTCTAATGTTCATGAGAATATGATGCTTCCTAAATTGGATACATTTGTTTTGCTTACAAATGAAGGCCCTAGCTTGGAGAAGGATGGACATTGGAGCAAGAACAAGCATGGAGATAATGCCATGCGCAAGGGGAACAAGAACGGAGTTACAAGTGATGATTTCAGGACTTTGAAGCCACCATAAGGAGTGCATGAAGCCTTGGACGAAATATACAAGATGCCACTTCATAAATTTCGTCTAGAGGCTATTCTAGGTGCTGCGTCACCTTATTATTGGGCCAGGCCCATGTATTTTCGAAATACTTAAGTATAGGCTGTTTTTAGAGTCCGTATGTGTGGGGAAACAAGAGATAGGGTTGATTTCGGACCCCTCCACCAAGGGCCACGAAATTCCCCCCTCTTCCTCCATATATACAGCCCTTAGGGCACCGTTTAGACCTTGGGTTTTGTTTGGATTAAAAGTTCGCCATAGCTGCAACTTCACGTGCTTCGTTTGTGTTCAACGACTGCACAAAGGCGTCCACAGAACCCCACCTTGATCAATAAAGCTTTCATCTTATATTCGCAATATCCAGATTGCAATCTCAGTTTCTTGCTTGTTCTTCGTTTGCTCGCAGGAAACAGACCCTCGTGGTCAGGTTGATCGTGCTCCGGCGTGGTCAATAACCTCTCGAAGTTGGTTTAGCGATTGCTAAGGCGCAACGTCCTCGCACGTTCGTAGTCGGATCGTGAAAGTCGACTTCCTCAAAGCGAAAACCAACATCTCATCGAAAGACGGGACACCTTTGCCTCTATCAAGTGGTATCAGATTTCCAGGTTGCTCGGTGAGATTTTACAGTTTTCCATAGTTTAGATCGAGTCTGTTCTTCATACCTATAGTCCACGAAAAAGCCACAAAAAAAATTAGGGTTAGTTCATCATATCCGAACCAATCTGAGCCTTTGCATAATCTTTTTAGGGTTTTGCTTTGTTGAATTTGCAGTTGCATCGTCGTGTCTAGTTGCTGGTCTTAGCGTCTAGTCTTTTAGAGTTTCGAGTTCTGGTCATAAGTTGTCACGCCGCCACCGCACCATCATCATCGCCCCTGCCACCTACCATCACCGCTCGAACTGTGTATCCATATACCACCACCAATCCGTGTCCATATACCACCACCGATCCATATCCATATACTACCACCGCTACCACCACCGCTGCCATATACCACCACCATATACCACCACCAATCCGAGTTCTTCTCATATTAGGTTTATCTTCGAGATCCATCTAGTTTCCGATTCGTGTTTCCTTGCCGGAGTAGGTTTCGGAAAAAAGAGAGTCTGGAAACCACCCTCCGTTTAGGCCCAAAATTTTCCGAAAACGCACTTGTCGAAAATTTTTCTGGCTATCCTGTTTTTAAGTGTTTCTAAGTGTATTGAGACAGTCACCGTTATAGAAAGTTTTTTTTTGACCCGTTTCCAGTTTTTGGGTCCGGGCAGTCGAAAAAAAAAATTGGTCAAAAAAATTTCGTGCCCATCCTGTCAGTTTGACCTCGGAAGAGTTTTGAGACACTCGCCATTATAGTGATTTTTCGCAAAAAAAAAAGAGCAGCGCAAAAAAAAAGCAGCGCAAAAAAAAAGAGCGAAAAAAAAAATCCAGAGTGTGCTTTTCCCTTGTTTACGTGCAGCGCCGTGATTTTGTTAGTGTTCTAGGCTCGCGTCTCTAGCACGGTCTAGCCTAGGACCAGCACAAAGATGCCGTCGTTGAGCGCCTATTCAACTTTGCATCTCTCGAATTGATTATTGCTGACCCTTTTGCTACCATATTATAAGCCTTCCCAGCTCCACATACATCTACATCGTGCGTTTGACTCTCCCCAGTAATCGCTCTATCCAAGCTATGAGAGTTTTGACTACCTCGGTTGCTGTCGATCACCGCCGCTGCTGGGTAAGAACTGGTAAGAATTTGAGATTTGCTTGACGGATTTGTGACTGTCCACCACACCACCACCACCACTTCCTAGTAGTCTCGTCAATCATATTCTTGTGTGTTTCTATTGCTGCTAACCATGGCAGGATCACAAGCCGACGTGATCGATTGGGAGAACATGACAAACAAAGCGCTACATGATAAGTTTCAACAAATGATGAGTGGGCAGGTGGAAGATGTGCTAAATAGATTTGAAGAGGCCATGGAGAAGATAGATGGCATTGAGAAGGCGTTGAAACAAAGCTCGATAACAAGTTTAATGAATTGCTCGCTAGGCGTCTACCACCACCACCACCGGCGGCACCTAACGCACCTCTCCTACAACAACAAGGACTACCTCCACATCGCGAAACAGCCCTCCGCCGAAGCTTCC